>JAYMSP010002107.1:0-26258 GCA_036897095.1 Plantago elongata
TATATATATATATATATATATTATTTTTTTATTATTATTATTTTTTTTTTCACGAGAAAGTTCGTTTTAATTAAGATTTTTCAGAAGTTCGTGATCAACTTAATTTGTTTATGACACTACTCTTTAATTTTATGTGTTACAATTGTTAAAACACCTTAAACGTCAGAGTGAAATAAACATTTTCTTAATGGGAGATGGTCCAGCCATCAGACTCTTCTCCTTTGTTTTTCACTTGTCAACTCTCAATACTTCCTTCTCACTTGAAAAAAACTTATTTTTGTTTTTGGTTTTGTATTTTTAGTGTTACTCGACTCGGCTCAGTTGGTTACATTTTTGAGAACTACTACATGTGTACCGTGCATGTTTGTACCTCCAGTGAAAAGAAAGATGATAAGAAAGCCGTCGTATGGTGAAGTAGTATTATTCATGATACTTACAGTTAATCATTAAGCACCAAAACTAGCTCTATCACATAATTAAACAAAATTATCCTGAGATATATATTACACTCATTAGACGTCGTTACCTTTACTAATTAATTTGTATAATATTAAGTTACACATCGAACGATATCTGATGCACGTGTGGAGGATAACAATCATAATTCACACACAGTTGTAAACACTCGGAACAAACCTGGCCGTCTACCTATTATACAATCTTCGCCATTTGCGACCCTTGGCCAATTTCTTGTACACGTAGTCCAATTTATCCCATGCATTTATAAATCTAAGTTGCGGATCTTGTACCCTATCATTAACAATCGAGTCATGCCATCTAGGAATGTACAATTTCTCATAAACCGTTGTAGTTTGACGTACAAATTAACACATATTCTTTCACTTGTATTTTATCTTCATTCATATACGTAAACATTTTATGTGAGTCGTTCTTTTTAACATTGTTATCAATTAGAACAAACTTGTTCGCAATTTGCCGACACTTGGCCTATTTCTTGTACATGTAGTCCATATATTTAATCTATGGTATTATAAGTCAAATTTATGGAATTCGTAATGTACACATTAATCAATCGGAAAATGTCATTTAGATATATGAATATTCATATATTGATGTTGGTTTTAAGGTGAGCTAAAATCAACACAATTTTTCATCTGTGTATTTTATTTTCACTCATAAGTACCGTGAAACTTCCTTATACATTTATATTCCTAATATTTTTTTCTCATTCTATTTAGTTTTTTGAATGAGTTAGTATACTATAAGGTAAAAAAATTCTATAGGTATGGAAAATCAGGTTCAACATAATAAACCCGACCATCTGACCGGATGTGCGGTTTTTATATGAACCGGATGTAAAAACTAACCAGACCGGTTGCCTATAAATACCCCAAAAAACAACCTAAAAAAAACATAAAAACACACACTAAAACATGCGACTGCGTGTTTTCGCCATATTCTCTCTTCGATCTATCCCTCTCACCGGAAAAATGCTGAATCAACGTACACTTCTCCGGATTTCATCCTAGCTGCTATGGAGATGAATCAGGTAACAAAAAACTATTTCCACATATATTTTTCCATGACTATGTTCAAATCTAGCTTCTAATGTGCGTTTGTGCGTGTTTGAATGAAAATCATGAGCATATAGACTCATCTGTTGCATATATATGCAGATCCAGCTGATGCAAGGGTCAAATCAAACCGAGGAAGAAGAAAACGACTCAGATGTTGAAATAATACCAGAAATCGAACCACCAAATGAATTATGTACGTTCCTGTTCAAATATTATTGTGCTTTTAAGCTTCTATATTCATATTCCAGTTTATTGTCGTTAAAAATGATTTTATGCCTGACAATTGATGTTTTAGTAGTTTGCAGTGTACTTTTAACATAATCCGTGCCAAATATAAAAACATACGTTGCTGTTTTAAATTGTAACATTGTTTATGTATCTTATAGTCTAAAAACCATCTATCGTTGTTTTAACAGGCTACGTTAGATGTATAAGCACACTTGTTACTGTTTTACAATTACTATATTACTAATTTTAGATTCTAATGTGATTTCAGCTGCAAAACATTCTTAATCGTAGTTTTAAGAACATTTGTGGTTTATTTAATCGTATACATTACTATTTTAGCCTCATGATATAGTTTCAAACAACAAATATTGCTAAAATGTATGATTGTAGTTTTAATCACACGCTTATACAGTTATTATGATGTTTGTTGTGGTTTTAACATATGCTAAGAAATGCCTACTTTTATTTTAGACAAATGTAGTTTAAACCAATCATGTACGTGTTTTAACACATGATGTTGTGGTTTTAAAGCTTCCTGTTACAGTTTCAAAATGTTACTTCTAAAATTAAGCTGTACATGTTCCTAATTTAGTATGTCTAGTTGTGGTTTTTATGATGTGTGTTGTGGATTTAAAATGTGTATCATAGTTTTTGTGGTATCTATCATTTATTGAATGTGTGTTGTGGTTTTTATGCATTTAGTTACTGATTTAATGATTGTTGTTAGAGTTTTTAGTTATGTTGATCAATTGTTGATTAATTATTGCTAATTACTATTTTAATTAGTAATATTGTGCTTCTAATCTTATATATTGTTGTTTTAACATAGAATGTTGATGTCACAAACTCATTGAAAAGTCTCACTGGTGAAACATGGTAAGAGTTACTAAAAGTGTGTAAAAGGCACTCAAATGAAATTGACTTCCTAGTCACGAAGGGTCCAATAAGATACAAAAAATGTAACAAATAAATTAAAAAGATATACTTCATGTGCTCTCGTTTGACTAATGTGAACAGAAAGGGGTGCAAAGCGCGCATCAGAATCATATACAACCGAATGACTGGATTGTATGCAATTGGAGATCATCAAATTGAACACTACTCTGATCTGAATTGAAGCAAAAAGCAAGCAGAATGACATCTTTCTTTTTTTTTTCCTCTGTTCTTTAAATGTTGTTCGTAATGACTGAATATTCAAGGATATTATTATATGGTGGTTTTAAACGTTTGTGATATTTGTTTAAATTCAATTGTTACCTGTTTAATATTGATCTGCATAATAATGACTTCTAGATGTTTGAAAATGTTCTTGTTATAGTTTTAACGTAATATAGGGTAGTTTTAATCCTGTTTGTTAATGGTTTTAGCATGAACAAATGATCCTATATCTCTAAAAGATGCAACAACAACTACATGGGAAGATTTGCTAGAGATGTATAAAGTACACTCAAAATGAACCGGGATTTGCATCAGACACACCAACCGAGCATTTGATATAATATTTTATTATTTGAGACACACCAGAATCTATGAAATTTACATTCATGTAATGACTGATTTATCATTTTAAGACTTGATTATTTATGTTTTAATGAGACATGATAGACTTGTTTACGTAAAATAATAAATATAATTCTAATTCTTTGTTCTTTTTTACTCCCAACACAAAACTGTAAATGAAATCTTAAAACTGTAAAAAAAACAGACTTAAAAACTATAATAAATTAACATGCTTAAAACTGATTTACACTTTTTTAAAACCACAAAAATTAGAACTTTTTAACTCTCAACACAGAACTGTAAATGATATCTTAAAACTGTAAAAAAAATAAATACTTAAAACTGTAAAAACATGCTTCAAATAAAAACTGAACATCTGATAAAAATATAGTTCAAAAAGTGTAACATAGAATCTTAAAACAATAATATAATTCTTCACAACAACAACGTACAATTTAAACTTCATGAAGAGAAAAAACGGACCGGTCAGATTGTAAAATGACGCAAAAATTGTAAGAAACAAACCAGACTGCGAAAATAGTTGATTTTCCTATTTTTACGAAAAATATGTCCTTTTCTAAGACTTTGACTTTTTGAATTCTAGAGCATTGCATTTAATATTATAAAATTTTCGACATACACCTCACCTCGTTGTAGACTAATGTGTCATTTTGATATTAATTAGTGTGTCATTTTGATATTAATTAGTTCGACTCTGATATTATTTATATAATCCCTTTTAACTCTCCCATCATGGGAAGTGCTATCAAGATCAATCGAAAAATCCTTCAAACTTCTCAATTCCAAAATGATCCTTCACCATCATCATTTAGCTTGTGTTTATAAATACTTAAAAGAAGTGCTTTTGTAATTGGGAAGTAGTTGAAGCAGATTTCTAGTGACTGTTTAGAATAGAATCGGAGTTGAATTCGTTTAAATGGATGAATAGTGACTAAATTGTAGTTGGATTGTAAAATTAGTGATTGGTATAAAATTGTAATTGTATATGATATTGTAGGTGTGCTATATAGGTTGTGTAAGAGAATAATGATTGTTGTAAATAAGATGTGATAATTTAATTGGTTAATAATTGATTTTTAAGTTTGTTGTAATGAGATGATTGGTTATATTTATGAATTATAGTATTAGAATAATTTGTTTGGAAATAAGGGAGAGAGAAGGGACTAGAGAGAAATTGGGTAACAGTAACGACATTTTGATTACGCGAATTTGGATTGGATTCCAAATGAAAAAATAGTAAAACTCGATTCAAGTAGCATTAGAATCGTATGCCAATCAGCCCCCTAGTGTTCTAAATTACGACTTTTGCTGCAACTTTTCTGAAAAAAACATGTAATCGTCAGAAGCGGAGAAGCAACCCCAATAGCTGCTTCTAACTTCTTTAAGATAGTAGGAGCCTTTTTCCAATTAAAAATAACTAAATAAGTTAATCTTTACCAACACTATAACTTTTACTTTTATAATTATAAGTTGTTTTCTATATGATATAACAAACACAATAACTTTTATTTTAAAATAATTTTAATTACTTTTAGTTGAATCAGATGGAAGTAGTTATATAACCATTTGCAAACACTTAGTGTTAGTTCGGAGTAATTAAGCCCACTGAAATGATGATTACCAATTTTCCATCAATCATATTTTCCTTAACCACCACCTTTCTCACCACCAATTCCAGCTCTCAACTAGTACTAAAAGTCAGACGGCAACTTAAATAAATAAATAAATAAAATTATTATATGTCAATCACTCAATTAATTATTAAATAAAGTATAAGATTATTATGAGACTTAAACTAAAATATCTCTTTCACTACCAGCTTAATGACAACTTTATTTTTCTCAAGAAAAGGAAATAAGCCTAACTTAATTCTCTTTTTGTTATATCGTTGTCAGTCGTCCATACTCGATTCATAGATCATGTTTTTTCCTTTTTATGTTTTTAAATGTTTGTTAGTATTTATATAAGTTGGTGAATGATAGTGTTGCATATTTTAAGTGGTGCACTCGTGCAACATCAACACTTAATACCAAAAGGTGACTGTGTTGCACATGTTTTCTTTAAGATTATCTGTCATAAATCATAATCATGCTTTTAATTGTGACATTTATGACCAAAATGTCATTCATTTAGTAAATGGTCAATGTAGACCTGGAGACATCTATTATTGGAAACATCTAAGTTATGTAAACTTGATGAATCAATCTGTAATTTATTAAAAATAAGTTGCAAGGAATTTAAAAAGTTAACAATTAAAAGTGAAGGTGTGAAAGAAGTTGGGGTTGTTTACCACACAGAAGAAACACATAAGGGTTTAAAAGGAAAACGTGAAGCTGTTTATTCAGCCAGAAAGACAAAGGCGCTACACGATCTTACGATTTATGACGACAAAGGTAGTTCGTCGTCTACCTGCAGAAAGAAGACAAAGCTCTGCATTTCCTACAGAGTTCAAACCTGATCTTGTACGAAGTGATCGTGACCATCCATTCTTTATCAAAAGGTTGATGTTGCAAGCATATAGACAATTGAACTATAAACTTACCTCATATCTTATATCTTTAGGATTCACTCAATCAAAGAGTGATTATTCACTAAAACTGCATCAGAACACAATGATAATAAGTTCGCTGCAGTTCTAGTATATATTGATGATATCATCATTGGAAGTAAAGATCAAGCTGAAATTGATCTAATCAAACATAACTTGCAAAAACATTTCAAAATTAGAGATTTAGAAAATTTAAAATATTTTCTAAGTCTTGAAATAGCAAGAAACAACTCTGGTATACATATTTCTCAAAGGAAATATGCAACTGAAATCATAGAAATTGCTGGTCTATTGGGATATAAACCTACTGTAACACCAATTGAACAAAATTCAAAATTTCTTCCTGACAATTCAGAACTTTTACCTGATCCAAGTTTTTATAGAAAACTTATTGTGAAACTAATTTATCTTGGGATCACAAGACCTGATATAGCTTATGCTATAAGTATTTTTAGTCAATTCATGGAGAGACCTTGTAAATAACATTTAGAAGGTATCTTCAGAGTGATAAGATATCTTAAAGGAGATATTGGTCTTGGAATTTTCCTCCCTAAAGACAACAACTATCAAATTACTGCATGCATTGATTCTGATTATGCAGGTTGTTCCATATCAAGAAGATCAACTTCAGGTTATTGTATCTTCATTGGAAAATCTCTTATAAGTTGGAAATTCAAGAAACAATTGAATGTGAGTAGATCATCAGCTAATGCTGAACATAGAGCTATAGCTTTTGTCTGTTGTGAAATCATTTGGCTAAGAACTCTGCTCAAAGGTTTTGGCATGATTGATTTAAAACCAGTGAAGCTGCTTTGTGATAATCAATCAGCCATCCATTTAACCAAAAATCCAGTGTTTCATGAAAGAACAAAACACATGGAGGTTGATTTTTACTTCATTAGAGAAAAAGTCATTGAAGGGATCATAGAGATTGATTTTATCAACTCTGAATATCAATTAGCAGATATATTTAAAGGTTGTGTGTTCAGCAACTCTACTCAAAGTCCTTGACAAGATGAACATATCAAATCCCTATGTTCCTCTTGAGGGAGAGTATTGAAAACATACAATCAAGTTATGTAAACTTGATGATTCAATCTACAATTTATCCAAAGTAAGTTGCAAAGAATTTGAAAAGTTAAGGACTAAAAGTGAAGGTGCGAAATAAGTTGGGGTTGTTCGTAACACAGAAGAAACACGGAAGGGTTTAAAAGAAAAACGTGAAGTTGTTTATACAGCCAGAAAGGCAAAGGCACTACACGATCTTACGATTTATGACGACAAAGCTAGTTCGTCGTCTACCTGCAGAAAGAAGACAAAGCTCTACATTTCCGGCAGAGATCAGACCTGATCTTGTACGAAGTGATCGTGGCCATCCATTCTTTATCAACGGTTGATGTTACAAGCTTGAGGATCAAGACCGATAGGCGTACTCTTATATATTAGTTACAGAATGGTTTTGGATTTTAGCAAAATGTCTCAAATTGTAGTCAATCGCATTTAATTTCGTTTTCGTTTTGATTACGGCTATATTTAGCCTTCTGTGTAATGTGTTATGAACCAAACAATAATATCTACTTTCCTTCTTATTTTTAACATCTATGTCGAAAATCTTACTTCTGAGAGAGAGAATATGTTTAGCATATACGGTCATTAGTTTCAATATTAAACTAAATTTATTAATTGAACGCCTAATTTTGATAACTTACATGTTAACTGGTTGTATATGCTATTTAGGCAGCTTATTACACATATGAACTAACTTGTAGCTATATTAACTAATATTTTTATTTTCAGAGTTCGGCAATACTTAACATAAAATAAGATTGTATTTTAATTCGTATATAAGTGTGGTTCGTTTGATTAAAGGGTTCCCATGTATAATATGTATTGAAAACCGATCGAGAAAAGACTAGGCAATTAAAACTCCAAATCTTGAGTGATTAGGGCATGATCCATAATGAAAGTGATGCATCCTGTTGTCATGCAACAAAAGCAAAGAAGATATGGGATTTGGATGGCACCATAGAAATGACTACTATCAGTGTAAATAAAGATGGTGGGAAATCCTTCCTTGGATATATCCAATCCAACGTTGGCAAGCTTAATATGTCTAGTTCGTAAGTTTGGCAAAATAACCACCACTAATTCAATAAATTGCTGTAGTAGATCATGTTACTATAGCACCTCGACAAATTTACTCCTGTTTCTTTTGCGACTCAATTTCATACTCCAAATCCAATATAATATCATATAAGTATTCAATATACTCTATACTCTGTTATCTTTAACTGAAATTTAATAAACTGAATATACTCTATACTCTGTTATCTTTAACTGAAATTTAATAAACTAAACTGAATGAAACTAAACTGAAATAAAATATAAATTATAACTAACTCAAATTGAGCTCAACTGAACTAAATGGAACTGATTTTAAGTTAAAGAGTATAGAGCCTTAGTTATAAACAATATCGATATAATGCTTTTAAACAATTTTTATTACTCAAAAAATTCTGAAAGTGTGTCCCTTGATCTTAAAAATATTCTCAATCTGAGTTTTGTGATTGATTTCCCCTGTATTGACATTCATCTTTGTGATTCTCCTGCAATAACAATTTTAGAAATATGAGATATAAATATGTAATCTTGATTTTAAAAAAAAATTAGATTCAAAAGATACTGTTGCAGAAATTTTTGGCTCAAGGACCGAAAAAGTATCTGTTTGGGAGCAATTTGAATTGATTTCAAATTGCTTTCCAATTTGTCCCTTAACACATTTTGCACATAAAATGTGGCCAAGTTGCTGGAGCACTAGACAAGTAAATCCACTACAAGAAATAAAAGAGCAGGAGAAAAATGCTCTGATTTACAGCCACTATGGAGGAGAATCATGGTCTTATCCATCAACCTGCACAATCCAACTCCACTGTACTTTGCATTGTACCATCAGGATAAGGTGACATCTAACCCAAATGGCACAAGTGAATACTTCTGTTCACACATGTCCAATCACTCCGCACGACTTTCCCATGTAATCATGCAGGACGCATAGTATTCATCAAACGCATGTATGCAAGGGCAACCATGTTATGGTCGACGCGTGTGCCCTTTCATACACGCGTCGACTATAATGTGCACAATTCATATCGCCTGCAGTATGACAAGCATTGACCTCAATCACGCCCTGCAGACAAATGAAGCTCAAGAGACGGAAAATAACAAAGAAAATAGCTATTTGTATGTAGAAGGAAAGAAACCTTCTTACTACAAGACAAGGATTAGAACCTGCCAAGTGCCAACATAAAATGCTAAACCTGTACGGCCGACTATAGGAATCCAAGTCCAATGAATCATCACACGTATAATGGACTTGCACAGCCACTCCATTAACATGAATTCACTGGATGTACATCCATTTGCTACATACGTGAGTGTCTGGTTGCAAAACAGTAAAAGTGCCCAGTCCAGTCAGAAAACTCAAAACCGTTTACATCCAGAAACATTCATGACATCTTTCATTGTAATTTCACATCAATTTCATCATGCAGATTAATCAGCTACACCTTGACTCAGTCATAATTAGAATGAGAATACAGTAAAACTAACTAGCAAATAACTATCTCCAAGAATAATACAACGACAGTAGTGGGCATGATCAAGCAACATGAGATTTGATGGTACAAACCAACGTTCAGTATTCACCATCAGATCCAAAACCAATGAGCTCAATCCAGATGAGATATCAGACTCTCATGTTCAAAGAACTCATATACCATCTAGTCGAGCAGCTATTCAGTATCTCAATGATTAGTGATGTACATCAATTGACAGGGGGAATGGATTAGATCCTGGAGAAAAAATGCCAATAATGCACTACTCCTTTATAAAGTAACACACTAAAGAGTTAATATGCAGTGCTAACATGCAGGATTTCCAGTGGAAGCCTTCTCAATCCTATGAAGTGAAGGACAGTATAAAAGGCTTATGTGAAAGACAGATGATAGCTTTGGCACCAATACTATTTCTCATTGTTTCAACAAAATTTATTAGGGTTGAGTTTTGCTGATGTCAGGTTGTCAGCAACGACTTAACGTCTGGCCAAGTTTTTGTAATAAAATGCTAACAGAAGGGGGTCATAATGTAAGAAACTAAAGGAGTACATGTTTATATGCAATTTGTCGATTATCCATGGAGGTTTCTGTAAATAACACTATTATTGGGAGTACAAATTTATATACCCCAAAAGAGCTGCTATGTTTAGTTTATTTTCCATGAAATTACATCTGCATACATCTTGTAACAATACATCAATAGGTAATACCAAATTCTTGAAATAGTCAAGATAATATAAAGGAAAATCATATTTCCCCCCACTCCAAATGTTTGGCACACTCAACTTATTTAGGAATATTGTACATGGCTTGCTCTAGCATAACAGTGAAAACCTGGTGAATGGTTACAACTTACAACAAACTTAATTTGAAATATGGGACAGCTCATTAAACCGACCAAGAAAATTAGATAGCCATCTAATTTCTACATTACTATTTATAGAACAGTACATGTTCAACTTGAGAAGCTCTGTGAGTCTATTATGTGAGGCACAATCCCTCTCCCCGGATGAGGCAATGAGCAGAATTTAGCACAACAAAAAATGCTCGCCGCCTAACCAAGGAACATGCCCAACAGATTAACAAAAGATGGAACGCGTTCCACTTATTTCAAAGCCATTTCTCAGCTTACTCTTAAACTAAGCAATCATCAATTGTTTGGCCACAACCACAAGGTTACCTTTTAAATCTATCATAATGTCAAAGAGAAAAAAAAACTAACTCTGACTATGTATAGACACAGAGTATAAGCGAAGAAACTTGATTAGAAAATGAGTTTAAAAAAAACATTTGCAGACTTGTGATTTTCAGATTATAAAGATGTTGCCTTATCCTATAATATAATCACTTGCGGAAATAGTACATTCATTCATACCAAGATTCACATGCAGAAAAAGAATGTGGCATGACATAGGATCGCTTCTCGGTTTCATTCAGGAATGCATCAAGAAGGAATGGAAGGTGATTGTAGTATCTAGATATCAGATTCATACCAAAACTCACATGTCATAAAACCTGGAAGAAGCCTGCTATAAGACGATGAATAAATAGAACTGATACCTTTTTAAAGAAATCATGTCCCAGTAGCAAATCCTCAACCATGCGAAACAGGAATAGGTTTCCTCACGAGCATTTGCATCAAGTGACAACCTTTTTGTTCCAAATCCTGATGAGATCTGGTACAAAACTACTATGCATCTTTAGTGAGTCCAATTTTCCAGACATCTAGCAGTTAGAGAATTGGCAGGCATTTATCAATACAACTATGAAATTCTCAGCTATCCAATAGATTATGACGATAAAAAAGTCATAACATTTCAACTTCCGATGCCCACTGGTGCTTGTACTGAAAACATACGAAGGAGAAGGGACAGCAGCATGTTTCTCATCTCATTAGCAGCATAACACATTACGTATTCTGAATGCCGAAAATACGACTAGTTGTACAGTCTAAATGTCGGGAGATATTGTCAACTCGAACACTCTGACCTCCATTGCAGTCACACACTAATCTTTGCCAGCATAACAGAATACTTTCATAGAGAATGCACTTGAAATTCACAATTATGCATGTAGGTCAGTAGGTGAAGACTGAAGAACACCGGAAAGATCTTCAGGTCCAAATGCAGATAGATGGGTTTATTATACAATATAACAGAAACATCCTAGTCGATGCAAGTTTTCTGCAGGAAGGACCAGCACTGCAATCCATGGCTAATATAGGAGTAGGAAAGGTTAGACTCTACTTTTTTTTTCCTTCTTTTTAATGCAGACTTCATTTACCCAAGATAATAAATATTCAATCATGGTATGTGAAGAGAAAGAACAACCAATTTAACTAGGATTCACGCACTGCACATGTATGACCATGGTCTGCAAGAAGGACACATACAATTGCACTAGTCTCCCATTAACCGCAGGGCATCTCTCTTGATGCCAAAAAAGACATCCAGTCGTTTTCTTTACAACAACAGACACTGCAGAAACATCCAAATAACAATTATGTGCTCCACAAAGTTATTTAAGCTCTGTAGTAAACCTCCTGAAGGTTCATCTTGTACTAAAACAACCGAGCAATAGATATAAGCCTTTTTCTCATATAAGTCCATTTTCTATCTGTGGCCCATAATAGGCAAATCAGAATTATTATTACTGCCCTTAAAAAGTTCTGCATTCCGAAAAACAAAATTTGATTAAGGGTCCAACACTGCAAATATGTCATCCATCAATCCAATGGTGTCAGAAGGACTTGAACTCCAAACTTAGGCTTCAATGTAATCACAACAACAGGGGCATGGCGATAGTTCTTCGAAATAGTGAATCTGAACTTCGATGCCATCATAGCTAGTATGATCTTGGCCTCCATGAGGGCGAACGATTGGCCAACACAATTCCTTGGTCCAGCTGCAAACGGGATAAAATGCCGACCAGGGGCATAAGATCTTGTGGCAAACCGCTCAGGATTGAACTCATGAACGTCTTTACCCCATATTTGTTCATCATGGTGAATTGCTAGTGCCGGAACCCATATTGACAAGCCCTTTGGAATGAGGAGATCACCAAGCTTGATGTCCTCGAATGCCATCCGAGGGATAAGTGATACGGGTGGATATAACCTGAGCGATTCATTGATCACCATATTTAACTGCAAAACACATGACACAGACGATTAGTATCAAAATGTAACTACAAGTTAAAACTTGTATGTGGTCAAGAAAGGACCATCATTCCTAGTACAGAGACATACATACACAATTGAATCCTAATTTATATTTATGAGCAACAAGCTGTGTTAACTAGTAGTGTGTAACTAACAATAACATCTTGGTTTAATGTGCATTTAGCTACTTGCCACAGTATTATTATTCCAGAAATACAATGACACTCAATACATAATATTAAAGGTGTTAAGTTTGAGGTAACATTGTCAGTATTGACAATGAGAAAGATCACATACTAAAAATTTATGTGGCCTCTCACCAGGTAGAAATCTATCAATGCTTACACATTCCCGCTATAATAGATGCTGAATTGCATGGTAGAGTAAAACTTACTAATTCTTTGTTTTTCCATGAAAAGTGAATTTTGGCCTTTTATAACACAGCTCGCAAATATTCTACATAACCAAAACAATTCTTATATTGTAATACTATTATTGTTATTGAAGTGGACTCAAATACCTTATTGCACTACTTGATCGTGACACCATAATATTTAAAGATGCTAAAAGTGTTAGTTACCCTGTACATTATGTACATAATAACAGACACCGCATTAGCATAACATTAAACTTGGCAAATGTGATAAAAGGATCCAGCTCATGCATAACAAATGCACGAAACATACCCAAAAACAGAAAAATAAAAGAACTAAAAAAGAAAAAAAGAAGTGTGTTTTTTTCACCACTTACCAAAGTAAGCTTGGATAACTGTTCTATGGTAGGAGTGTTGCCACCGCAGAATTCCCTAATCTCAGCCCGTACTCTCTCCTGCCACATCGGATTACTGGCCAGTAACATCACCGTCCATGTCAGCAGAAGTGCAGTCGTGTCGTGGCCAGCGAAAAAGAACGTCTTACATTCATCCATGATCACCTTTAGATTCAACTGGTTCCTTTTTCCGTTCTGCATTGCATTCAGCAACATTCCAAGCAAATCGTTTTCGTAAAGCTTGCTTCGTCCGGGTTCTACACAATCTTTATGGCAATGTATGATCTCCAGTAACAGCCTATCCACTTCCAACTTCAGTGATTTTATCTCCCTGTTGTACTTGCTCGGGAAAAACCTGTAAATTGACTAAAATTAGGTCAAAGAAGATTAGACATGTAATGTGTCAGTACCTTGATTTATTTAATCAGGTTTTGCGGACTCAATTGATTATAATATAGAGTTTCCATTGATTGATTGACTTGGAAGTTGGGTAAGCATGTCAATTACAAAAAACTCTTTTCCTTCATATTCTCGTTCTTGTTAGAATTCCTTGGTTTTTTAATTATTTCCTTATTCTTTTATTTTTCCTAAATCCAAGACAACTACAACGTACCAGCTACCAGGGAAGAACAAACGCCGGCTAGATTGAGCAGACAGACGTTGCAGAACAGTTAACAGATAAAAAATCTGTTTTCCCTTTTCATAGTTAGTACCAAACTCAGTCCTGGAAATTATATCAGCTGTGAGTCGGGCCATATATTCACTTATCTCGAACTCGGTTTGACCCGATTTCACTGATGTCGCGAGTGAATCAAGCATTTCTGTAGTACAGTCCACCATGTACCCTGCATAGCTCTGTTTCCACAAATATTTTTTTACAAACTTCCCCAAATTAGAAACAAAGCTAATAAAAATACAATATGGTAGAGCCCTTATGTACCTTAAGCTTATCTCCAATGAATGCAGGCGCGACAATTTTTCTTTGGTGGTGCCACTGGTTGCCATTTGCCATCAGAAGTCCCCGTCCTACGAAATGCTTTGACCCCTGCTGCGTCTGCCACGATTTTCCCGAAAGGGTGCTGTACTTCGATAGAAGTTCTTGGATAAGGTCCGTCTCTGTCAGGCATATCCTTGGCTCAACCCCACTCCAGTACACAAATCGTTTCCCTGATAATGTCTCACAGTTTTGAAACACGATATGATCAGAATTCAGAACCTTCATTAAAATTAAATCAGGCCACCTTGTAACAAGAGGTAAATATTAAAATTACCGTAAGAGTTGGACCAGGAGACATAATGGGGGAGGATGCGATCTACGATGTCGTGATTGATCGAATCCATGTCACAAGAGGTTGTTTTAGAGAGATAAGATGATATCTCAGGGATGTTGCCAACTAGAAAGCGAGGTTTAGGGCCACGCACACCTTGCTGCTCCATAATTTTCTTGATACGTCTTGGAGTCAGCCAATAATATGAAACAGTTTCGTGCAGAACTCTCAGGACAAAGTACAACAAAATTGTTGCAATCAATGGACAAATCAACACCATCAAATCCATGGAGGAGCTATGTATCAGTGCTTGGTCTGTCTGTCCTTTTTTTTCCTCACAAAGACACTGGATTGTGTGTGATATGTATAGAAGATGCAGGCGCGTGGTTTGGTGATTATGGGGAGTGGGAAACTCCATATAATAGTGCAAATGGTGGGAGAACTTGGAGAAAAACAATAATTTCCTTTACAATTTTCAGAATATTAATATTACAATTATTTATTGTGATTTACAAATACCTTTTCTCATTTTTTGAACATTTTTTTGAGATACTCATTTTTTGAATATTAATGTTACAAGAATTTAGAGTAGTATAATAAATTAATATACTCCTTTCCATCCGTCCCAGAACAGTTGTTACAACTTGACATTTTGTGGGCAAATGGTAATATTTAACAAAAATTATATCATAAAAAGTTGGATTATAAATTTGTGCTGTGTAATTTAGTGAAATAAATCACTATAGGTTAAGGTTAACTCATAGTCAAACATCAAACTGATTTGCCACAAAAAGTCAAATCTTCAACTTTTTTAAGAGGAAGGGAGTATACGGTTATATCTTTCCTTCTATTTAGATATTATTCGTTCAATCTTTATCATTCAACTTTAAATATTTTTTCAGGTTATGTCCCTTTACAATCTATTGCTATTTTTTCTTTCTATATGTCCTTTTGATGTTCTTTTTCCTATTCTTTCCTTTTCATTTTCATATTTGCAGTGCACACGCGCATCAGATCTTATTCACATTGGTGCTTTGCTAAACTTTTCTCTTTGTTTTGTCTTTTCTCCTTTTACTTTTTTTCCCTCATATTTGTAATAGTTTCATCTATTTTTTGATATGGATGCTCCATCGTAGTGTGTATACAGGAATGCCAAAATTAAAATGCAGGAGATAATGGATGCTTCGTATATAGGGATGGAATATTAAGTAGTACTGCTGGGAGAGATACTCTATAATGGAATAAACAATACCTGTTCATTTTTACTTATGCAACACATGTATTCAAGGATCTCTTACACCCTGCGGTAACTGTAGGAGTGGCCTCATAGTGAGGCCATCATGAAGAATGAGGGGTAGGATCAATAACCCTAGGATCGAAAATGGCTTATTCAAGTACAGACTGTTCAGCAGAACACCACAAACGACGTAAATATTATTATAATTTTACTGATATTCATGTTAACCCTCTTCGTAATCATAGCGAGGTTCAAACTAAACCATAGGAATAAGTTAAACAAATTGGTAATAGAGAAGGAACAACCACAGGGTGAAGCCAACTCAAAGTGCCAAACTGCCAATCATAGGAAGGTTGGCTTTCCCCAATCGATAGACCAATTAAAGAAATTGGTAATAGAAAAGGACATCTAAGCGGAATGGAAATTAAATAGTATACTTCCTCAGTCCTGATAAGAATGAGGCCGCTCACTTTATCACATTTTTTTAAAATTACACCAAGGCATAAGTATATGATTCAACTGATGTAACAACAAGAAATAGAACAGCATACCTGTCACTGCCGATTGCCATATGTAGTGAGCAACATGGCCAAGAAATCATGTGAGTATTCAGTAATTCCGGATTCTACCTCCATCA
Organism: Plantago elongata; assembly: GCA_036897095.1. Classification (NCBI taxonomy): domain Eukaryota; kingdom Viridiplantae; phylum Streptophyta; class Magnoliopsida; order Lamiales; family Plantaginaceae; genus Plantago; species Plantago elongata. Next base: position 16,520 of record JAYMSP010002107.1, read on the forward strand.
ACACGAGTCATAAGCTGCCAAGTCATTTCATCTTATATATACCCTGGCCTCCCACATTACTTCTACTCTTCTCCCCACGAGCATGACCATGACTTTGACCTAGAGTCCAAATCAAAGCCGCATCAACTGCAGCATCCACCTTATACAAATGTTCCCCAGCATCGATTCTGGCTCCATGCTCCTCTTCTGTCCAAGAATCTTCTTGCCACAGCCTGGAACGCCATTTTTCTCCAACTACATCACCTTTATATTCTCCTTCTATTGCCAAAATTTCTGAATTCAACATTTCTGGGGAGGGGAAAAAAACCTCCCAAAGATGATAAAGAAGTACTGTTAGATAATAGGCTGCATCTGCAGGCTGGAGCAGGAAGAGGCTGCTGACCTCAACCCTCAGTAACATTCATACCCCCATTATTATACTAATATACAGAACTTTCAGGTATGATCCTATCTTTCATTTTCGTCCGCTTATTGCCTTAAGTTACACCACTCCCACCAGCTCCAAATGGATAACCCCTATGCATCTAAAAGGAAAAAAAAAAAAAAAAAGAAAGGAAAGAAGAGATTTGATGTTAAGCTCTAAAACATGCAATTTTGTACAAGTTACTCACATATATTAAATTTCAAAACATATGCAAATCAATAAATATTATATTATGTAACTAGGCCACATTTAGTCTCATATACAGTATACTCATTCAATGCCCAAATGCACAAAGTGAGAACTATTTAGCTTGCAAATTATCGAACAAGATACAAAAAATCTCATAACACAACAACTAGTTTGCATTTCGATTCATCTAAATTTAATATCTCATCACGTAACTCTTCAATCTCTATAAATCAATCTCTATAATACAATTAAGTCGTATAAATTTGCAGAAATAACACAAAGCTACGTCGAGCAACTCGACACTGGAAGCCACAGCAGCTAAATTGGGCAGATTTGGCCGCAAAAAGAAAATGATGAAACAGTGAATTCGAGTATCTGTTAACATAAAACTAACCTTAATCGTTGTAAGTTTGCACAAGGATTTGCAGGAGAATTAGAGTGTGGTTTTTGGTTTGGGAAAAAGCAATAGATTATATTACCCCTTTTGGATGTCCCGTGTACAATTTGGTCCTCAAAGTCTGGTTAAATGCAAAATACACCGTTAGTTATTACGAACATGCATAAAACCCCATGAATTCTTGAATTAGTACAAAATGCCCGAGTTATATATGAATCAAGCACAAATTCTAACTGTGACATTATTTCCAATTATGTCGCCGCGTCGGAGTATGATGTAAGCATGTAACCATGGGTTGGAAGTTTCATGGGAAGAGCAACAATGGTGCACAAAATCCCGACTTTGGGCCAGCATGCAATTTATAAAAAGCAGAAACAAATGCTGTTTTGAAATTTTCTTTTTTAATTGGTTTAAATTGTTGGGATTTACATTTTTAGTATTACATCTCTACTAAAGAAATGAATGGTTGAGATTGTCTTTCACATTTCCTGATCCAATGGCATCTGATTGACACGCTCGTTTTAGATAAGAACTATAAACATTTGTATAATTATCGATTTTTAATGGAAGTTTTAAATACATTACATGTTATCTTCACCAATGTTTATAGCAACCGTCAGGTCATAATGGCATAATTTGAAGAGGAAAGAATTGGAAGGTGTTTTTTAGACTGTAATAAAATGGTATATTTTTCAGGAATAATTAAAGAATACAATTTAATAATGTAGTACTTTTTTAGCTTTGAGCCGCTCATCGAGCTTTTCATTAATTAAGCTCAGCTTGAAATTGAATCAACCTATATATAATATAAGTTCGAATTCAAACGAGTCAAACCTTTTTCGAACCGAACCCTACGGGTTTTGAGCCCCAGGTTTTTGTCACCCAGAGTCACATTGCTTGAACAACCTCATTAATTAAGTCAAATTGTGATATGTTCAAGGCAAGTCCGATAAACTAGACTAGCCCATCATCATCTTCTATCCAAAATGTTTTGTTCCGGTAAAATGACAAAAAAACTAATAGCTTTAAATTTATACTTTGATCTATAGTGAGACACCAATTATTTCCATCGCATTTGTACATTTAAATCCCAAACTCAGTAAGAAAATTAAAAAGAAAAATCTAATTTCACCAAATCCTAACTGGATCACTTTCAAAGCCGCAATGTTAATTCCAGCTCAATTTCACCATCATCACCTCTCCGTTCATCATCATACTTGCACAAATCCAATTGGGGTTCGGCTCGAACCTCCGGCTCAACCGCGAATCTCACACTATCCACAATCTGCTCACACTGGTGGCTCAACGTCGATTCATGGCTCGGCGACCTCTTATTGTTATTGATGACCTCATGATCCGACTCGCCTGATCCAACCGAAACAGGACCCCTCTTAACCTTCGACCCGGTTCTCTTAAACCGGCGCCTACTCCTAACCCCGTTAAGATCGTTCGAATCGGATGACTTTTCCACCTTATTCACGTGCCTGATGTCAAAACCCTTAACCAGAGGCCCGGTTTTGAACTGATCAATCTGCATCCGAGTTATCGGAGTCCCGTTTAAAACCGCTTGTACTGCGGTCTGGCAAAGGTGCCAATTCCCCGTGCACATCAACCCGACCGATCCGTGAATCGGGTTCACGATCCTACCACATGCCTCGTGCAATAAGGACTTGAATATAGCTGCAATCACCACAAAAACCAATTAGCTAAGCATTTTTTCAACAAAATCATTTGTATGTTCTAAACGTTCACTAAGGGCTATGTATTCACGTAACATACTTATTTCGGAAATAAATCATTCTGCTAAATAATTACCTGGGCGAACATCTGGGGCACCGGAGTTTATGAGGTTCAAAAGGCCCGTGCGGCCGTAGAACTTAGCAAGAAAGAGAGTGGCGTTGGATTGGGAATCGGGGGATTTGATCCACTCCAAGCAAGGCCTTATGGTGCAGTCTTCACTGCAACCTTTTCGTAGAACTCGGCAGCCGTTGCAACTTAGTCGCATTTTCGATTGAATGTTTGATTTCTTGTTGTTCTGGTTTCTTGTTGTTTTGATAGTTTGATATTGTAGATATGGATTGAAGTGTAGTTGTTTGAATGGGTATATATTGGAGATATATAAAGCTGGAATGAAGGCAGGTTGGTTGAAGTTGAGACAAGGGGAAGTATAAACTAGGGGTCGCGTCGCAAGTCGCATGCAGCTAGTAGTTTTGTTTGGCACCAAAAGTTGAATGAAGGTTTTAAAATAAGGAGTTGGTTTTCCATATTCGTGGAGTTGGGGGATGAATCATTTCTTGGGTTTTCGTTTTTTATTCACACTAGTCTTATAAAATGTCAACAAGTATGGATAGTGGATGTTACTACTACTCATCATATGCTCACTTTCCTTCATGGCGCGTGGAGTTATCTTTTAGGTCCATCATTTTTCTTAAACGAGTGAGACTTCACTTTGTTACAATCATTGTTCAGATATAAAGAAAGACAACTTATTTTGGATTAACATCCCAAATTAACAAACTACTCCTAAAATTAACCATGTTAGATGGATGAATCTCTAATGTTATTGATAGTGATCGAATCTGTAAAATAAACAAGGGAAACTATATGTATCTTTTAGCTGATTTTATAAATAGTTGGAATGCACAATATATGTAACGACCTGACCATTATTCGATCAAGTCTCGACCCTTTAGATCGATGCGGTAACTCTTGGACAGCTCTCTGGGTGATATGTTGGCCCCACTGTATCAACACATGTACTTTCTCACGCACTTTGACCTCACTTGTGTGCGAACCAGAATACTTCTCAGTTTGTCACACATCCTATGATCGCTCCAGAGCAAGCACGTTAACTATGGAGTTCTCATGGATAAATTTTCGAAAAGAAATATACATCTTGTTGATATGAGTAATGTTCTCAATCCCTTTAAGCTATTTGTACTTAATTTGAAATTCTAGTGCGTTACACTACATGTAATAACCTTTAAAAATACTTTTCTTAAATCTTTAGACCACATAATATATGCATATTATAAAAGTAACTTTTAATTAAAGCTTCACTTAGACCCTGTTTAGTAAAATTAACAGAAAAACTAATTGGTAGTTGGAAAGTTAAGTGGTAGCTGATCATATGGCTTTTTTTTCAATAAGTTAACTTTATTAACTTTTCAAAATTTTGTTTAAAAAGTTGTACATTCACGTAACGTAATTTTTATTTATAAAAATTTTATGAAACTGAAAAATTAGTGGTACATCTGGATCAAAATTACCATCAAATTCATGAGAACCTGTGATATTAGGTATAGCGCGTGAGTTTGAGAGTGGGGTGTGTGAGATATATAAGTCGAATCGCCACATATGCTGGAGGTCAAGTTGATAGTGAAAACTTACCCAAAACAAATCCATCCATGTTTAATTTCTCCCGGTTTTGTGGAAATCGCATTTAGACTCTTGCTTAAAACCACGTGCTGCTAATAAAACTACTAGCTACACATGTCCTGGTTTTCGGTTTTGTGATCTTTGGTGCTAAATTGAATATTATGAGCGGTTCTTATATGAATCTATGGGCTTGCTTGCTTGTTTTCAATAAATTAATAAATAGTATACATATAAATAATGAATTCAATAATGATTAGCCTTCCTGGCTGGCTCCAAATCTATGGGCAATCAAAACTTATCGGAACAGAACAAGTTCAATATCACCGGCTACCTAAGCCATCACGTCACTCATCCTCATCAATAAGACGGCCAACCACTGTGTTCTTTAATTCCACACTCAAATGTTTTCCCAGTGATTTTTGATCTAATATATGTGATAATAAACCTAACTCCAAATCTCGATTATTATATTTTATAAATATATAATAGAATTTTTTTCACATGGTACTCACGATCGAAAAACTCAATTCATTCGATCATTCATGTATAATGTTACTTGAAGAATTTTAGTTTACATGGATAAACAAATATAATGTATCATATATTCTTCGAATGATGCACGTATATACTTTATGTTACAAAACTTGCACGGAAGTGCATTTTGATCTTTAGAATTATGCACACTTGTTTAATAATGATATGTGTAAAATATTCTCTATGTTTATAAGTAAATTTATTTTTATTTTCATAGAATAATATTTAATTGTATTACCATTTTTATATCTGATACTTCTTATGTCACATAATAATTTTATATATGAAATTGAAACTATTTATACACATTTTAAAGATTGGCTAGGAAGTGATATGATATCGAGTATCTTGAAGAATTTGGTAATAAATGGAATGAATTCATTTTATGTATCTGTGCGAAATGAGAAGGCTAACTTCCATTCCATTTAATAAGCAAACTCCCTTGAAAAGCGAGACAATAATTTGTGATTTTTCTAAGCTTTTTTAGGCTCGGTATGGTTTAAAGGATTTCGAGGGAAAGAAAAAGAAATCTCATGTTTGTTTTGATGGAAAATGAAAAAGTGAAAAGAAAAATGTAGAGAAACCTGAAAAAGTGAGAAAAAACGATAAAAGAGAAAATTATAACAAATTCTTATCTCTTTATAATTTTTCTAACATAAATTTAATATTTATTGAAAAAATATATTTAATCTAAAAATAATTATTATTAACACTGATATATATACATTTATATATAAATTATTTTATTTATAATATTTATTTAATTCGTATGTTAATATCTAGTCTTTATTAATAAGTTTTATAACTATACTCTATGTGGCGATAAATATAGATACTCACTAACAAAGTACAATTTACACGTGTAATATTTATTAATATTCGAACATTAAGAAAATAAATTATTCTAACACAAACCAATTAAATTACGTATACTCACAACTTTTTCAATTCTTTTCACCTTTATAATTATTTTAAAGTTCCGTTTCATGGTTCCAAATATTAATTTGTATGTAGTTAAAAGTTATATGTTGGTCGAATAATAACATTATTTTGTACTCGTACACCATTTAGCAAATTTAAAAGATTGAAAAGAAAAAAAATTAAGAAAAAAGTTCAAAAATGCCACAAAATTAATTGTTAATTTTCCTGAAAAACTACCAAACAGCAGAAACAGAGAAAACACTGATTTTCCTTCTACATTTTCCTAAGGAATTTAATTTTCCTTTCAATTCTTTTCCTTTCCTTCGGATTCCCTTAAACCATGTAGAGCCTTAGTGAACACCAATTGAGCTGCTTAGATCAATTGATTTTGTATGTCAACTGAAGCTAGTTCATTTTTGTACAGAATGTATAACATTCCATACGCTCCAGTTAAATTTAAAGAGTTTTAAAAAATTAAGAGTACTATTGATCATATATATTGACAAAATACATCTTTCCTTTTCATAATTCATTTAATAGAACTCTATAGTTAAACGTGATTGCTCTAGATCAATTCTATGATGGATGACCAACTGGGAAGTCTTCCGGTTTGTGCACGAGTGAGGATAATTAAAGTACGCGGTAAAGGACTTGTGTTGGTATAGTGAGGCTAACATATCACTGGAGATATACCCATGAATATTTGTGCCTATCAAAAGGATCAGGACTCGATCGGTGTGGTCGGGTCATTACAAATGGTATCAGAGCCGTCGCACAATTAAAGAGGGAATGAATGTAACGCCCCATAATTTCAAGTTAAGTCCAAAGAGCTTGAAGGGATTGAGAATGCTACTCATATCAACAAGGTGAACCTTTCTTTTGGAAATGCACCTACGAGAACTCCAGTGCTTATTCGGGAGCAATCCTATGAAAGACCAATTGAGAAGTCTTTCGGTTCGCGCACACGTGCGCGGAAAAGGATTTATGTTGGTTATTACCCGGAGAGCTACTTATGAATAACTACGCTGATCTAAAGAGTTGGTGATCAGTCGGTTAGTGATCGGATCGTTACAATATGAGTGCATGTAATTATTTACGTAAATTATTGCATTCCAAATAATTTTGTAATTATAATTGTAATCGAGATTTTGTATCATAATTGTAAACCCAGTCTTTTTCCTTATAGTTTTGAAGAATTTAAAATTTTGGAGGTATCATTCACATCCAAACAAATTGTGGTAGTGTGTCGGCGTTGAAAATGTAAAGTAAATCGTAATAATAAAATATTTAAAAGTAAAGCAATTGGTGAATTGTCCGTTTGAGTTTTCTCTTCTTGTTTGACGTCGCAAGATATTATTTTGTGGAATGTGGCAACATACTTTTAGTTTGGCGGAAATTCAAACCTAACACGGCTACTGCATGCATGTTGGAACTTGGCAGCTTTTTTCGCTCTTTACAAGTTTACATAAACTTGTTTCAAATAAATAATTCTCCCACTCGTAAATGAATATATTCGCCTGTTATGATCATTTATTCAATTTTGACTAGAGAATTCTATCTTAATTGTTCATTAGTTGTGAGAGATAATTGAGTTGGAAATTAATTATTTTTTCAATTTATTCAATATAGGTACAATATCATATACAAAAGCATGCATATACAATTTAACTTTTATGCAAAATATAAATTTAACAATTCAATTATAATTTAATTAGTATTCATCAATTTACTTCAATTAAAATGGAGTCTATATTATACTTCCGCCGTCCTAGCTTTATCTTCCCGTATTTCATTTTGTTCGTACCAACTTCATATTCTTATCCCTTGGATTAAAAATCTCTCCGCTACTTTATACACAATATCTCTTACTTATTTATTTTTTTCACTATTTTATCACCATCTCTCATATTTTATTCACTATTTTCCTTCTTTATTATATTTCCTTCTACTTTATTTACCTTTTTATATCCGGTGTTATAAGAAATTTAACTTAGGATGGAGTGAGTAATTTTCTATAATGCAAACTTTATAATATTCTACCAGACTACCAATTCATCATCAATTCTTTTGTTCATGTCCCGATTTAGATCCAAATCTATGTGGATCCATGTTCATTTTCTGATTGAATGGTCCCCGGCCCTATAAAAGGCCATGAATATGGAATAATACATATAAATAATTATATATTCCCCACCTTCTTATAAATTCAAATTCTGGAGCAGAAGATCTCCATCGGGCAGCCCCATAAAATAAGAATTCTTTTATTTTGAAGTATATGACTGCTTTTTTTCGATTTTCATTTACATGCTCAACTAGAAAGTGGGCGTATATTTTTTCAAAAAAAAGTGGGTCAATCAGTTGCTAAGCCCAACACAACAAAGTATTGACAGCCCAATCCAGTCCTAATATTCTCTTCCCTATGAAGAGAGTTTTGCAAGTACTACCTAAACTGGGAAATTGTAGTGTAAAAAATTCCCAAGGAATTCAGGTCGGTACTCTTCTACAATTTAAATTATAATCGTTATATCATTTTCATTTTATAAAATTAAAAAAAAAATTATATATCGTCACACTAAATGTACACTTTTAGGTGTGAAAATTGTATATTTACACTCTATGATATAATATTTTTGTGACATTTGCACTCTATGATATAACATATTTTTTATAATTTTTTATGTAAAACTTGACTTTTAATTTAATTACTAGCAAGAATTTCTTCAATAACCTTTTGTATAAATATTAAAAATCCTTTCAGTTTGAATTTATTTTCAGTGAGCCGACTACAACTTTGGATCAACATATCACACCCAATTAATTAAGTCTAAGACTGGTATGTTGAAGGCAGGCTAGCTTAAAGACTAACCCCCTCTATGTAAAAGTGTGCATAATTCAAAGAACACTTCCGAGGAACCAGAAAAATGACTAAAATTTTCCGAGGACCTATTGGTAAACGCCAAGACGTACTCGTTTTTATCCTTATCAGAGAATAATATTAATGAATGGCCTATATTGTGTTCCCCATCAATACCCACTCTTAAAATTTGAATTCAACTAGAAATATTCTAAATTACATAATTATATTAATTCATGGTATGCCGAATAAATTTATATTAACTTTGAATTCTTTAAATTATAATATTATATTAATTTATTATCATTTTTTAATAATATAAAGTGTGTTTGAACAAGTTCTCCCCACAAAGAATAATGGGCCATAAGAAAAGGGCTCTATTTAAGCCCAATACAGTAAAGCCACAATGAGGTTGTGAGCCTGAGCTAACGTTACAATTACTAGTGACTTTTCTAACTTTGTTTGTAAAGTTTGATTAAAGCATAGTATTTCATTAATTTTTTAAAAGGCAATTTAAATTCCTACGGAAAAAAAATGTAGTGTTTAGAAAAATTAATTAGTTAGTTCGTCTGAATAAAAAATTATTAAACAATATAATAAGTCTCTTATTGTACTGTTAAAGTGTCATTACACTTGTAAACTTTTACAATTTATTTAACACTTCTTCTCTATTCTACAACAATATAACTTCAATTGTCATCTTAAAGTGTCGTTCACTATTACACTTTGTTTAGCACTTCTTCTCTATTCTCCATCAACCAACTACTAAAAAATGTTATTTCAAATTTTCTATGCTCACTACCCCACACTATACACAACACTCCTTCATAATATTTACACATGCAGTCCAAAATATTTTTCCTAAATGAATTGAAAACACTTTAGAGCATGGTGGTTGAGTTAGTCTAGGTGAACGTTGTAATTGTTGATTGTGTTCAGACAAAGAAACTAAGCTAGAACTGTTTAGATGATGTCAATGGCTTTTGTGTAGTTTTGGACTTTTGGTTTTTGGGTGTGTATTGTACCCATTAACAGGACTCAA
>JAYMSP010002108.1:0-26253 GCA_036897095.1 Plantago elongata
TTTATACAAAATTTCCCCCCCCCCCCCCTCTCTGTAATTGTTTGAGATCCAGGGACGAAAATGAATAGGATCAATATTTAAGGGGTATCATCTGTAATTTTCCCTATTCATTATTTTGATTCTATTTTACTCAATTACAGTCTGGCAGCTCAAGTGCTGAGAATGAGAGTATTAGGGAGTTTGCGGATTGGTTGCTAAATATTAGAGATGGTGAGGTCGGTGACAATAATGATGATGAGGTGGAAATTAAATTGTCTGATGATATCTTGATCCGCCATGCTGGTGACCCAATTGCTGCAATTGTTGATAGTACATATCTCAGCAAATTGGACCATGTTGGCGATGGTCGTTACTTCCAGGATAGAGCTATTCTTGCTCCAACAAACGAGATAGTACAGGAAGTCAATGGCTATATAACGTCCCTTACCTGGAGATTCAGATGAGTTCATGAGTTTCGACATCATGTGCCCTGATGAAGGTGATATTGTCAATAGAGAAGATGTTTATTCTGTCGAGTTCCAAAACACTATTAGGACTTCTGGTATACCAAATCATATAATCCGAATCAAGGTGGGTTGTCCTACAATGCTTCTTAGAAACATCGATCAGTCATCGGAGCTTTGTAATGAAACTCGGTTGATTGTTACTAAACTTGGCGATCGTGTTATTGAGGCGAAGACTATACATGGGAAGAAAATCGGAGAGCCGGTTTATATACCTAAGATGGTACTCACACCTTCTGACCTTACCAAGTTTCCTATCAGATTCTAGCAAAGGCAATTTCCAATATCAGTTTGTTATGCTATGACTATCAACAAGAGTCAGGGTCAATCCTTATCTGAGGTTGGACTATATATATCTCCCAAAGCCTGTTTTCAGTCATGGTCAGTTCTATGTGGCTTTCTCTAGAGTCACCAACATGAGAGGTCTCAAGGTTTTAGCCTTGGATGAGGAAGGCAATCCAACATATGCGACGATTCATGTCGTCTACAAAGAGGTGTTTCGAAAGCTTTGAGGTATATTTCAAGACATTCAACAAATCTAACTTCAAATTATACAAATCTTTTATATTAACTTTGAATACTAACAGTTTCCTTATATTTTTTTACAGTGGTGGTTATCTCCCGTGATTGTTATACCTGTGATTATTATACATTGACTATGCATTCTCTCAAATAATTCAATGTATTCAACCTTAAGTACCGTACTATGACTTTTCGATCATCTACTTTGTTTTTTACTTAATATTATTCTTATTACAAGTTAAACATGCTGTGGCAAAGTCACGGGTTAGTACTAGTTATTTAATTTTACTCCTTTTCTTTTTTCGAAATTGAATTATACTCCTTTTTTTTTTGTGAAATTGAATTATTACAAAGTCTATGTAAAGAGCGCTTTTCCCATTAGATATGAAAATTTCACTTTTGTATTTAAAGTATGTGTATTTTTATTCAATGTTTGTGGGTTTTTACGTACTATCTGTGAGTTTTTATTTAGGGTATGTGGGTTTTTATTTTGGCTGTAAATTTTTGCATATTGTTTGTGAGTTTTTATATAAGGGCATGTGAATTTTTACACTGTTTGTGAGTTTTTACGTTCTTTGTGAGTTTTTATTTAAAGTATGTGAGTTTTAATATAAAAAATTAAAATTTTCATATATAATGAAAAAACCGCTCTTTTCCTACAATATCTCTTGAATTATACTACTATGTTATTATTTTTAAACATCCAAAGTTATAGTATATACATTGTACTTGCTTTTTTTGTTAAACTCATATCGACTTGTGTATAAATTAAATGTTACTTCCTCCGGTCCATTTAAAACTTTCTATCTTACTACTTTCTTTTGGATTAAGATGTCTAATAAAAAATTATTTGTAGAGGTATTATATTGGTAAAATTTGTAAGTGGGTGGTGATAAAGTAAGAGAGGTTGAATAAAGTGAGAAAGAAAAATAATTAATAATTAGTTAGTGGGGTAAAAAAATTCATTTTTAGAGTTAGAAAGTTGTAATGTTACCCTAAAAAATTGAGAAGTTATTAAAAGAACGGATGAAAATTAATGGTACAACAAGCCGGAGGTGTTCATTTCATCATGTATCAAAACCAGTAGATTTTGGGGGTGAAGAAGTTGCATATGTTTCCTAAGGAAACTACAAGGCCCACTCGCTTGGCTAAGAAGGAATATGGAGGTTTAGTTCGCCCGACGCTTATTGTCCTTCGTTTGAACCACTTATTTATGAAACATTCATCTTCAATGGTAATTGGTTTAGGATTTTTTCAATAAGAGAAATTTGTTCTTCTTTTACATTTTATGAAAGATTTATTCAAAAATTATGCCACAAAAATATTCAGTATTGACTATACCAAATGGACATGTCAATTCTAGTCCTTTAATCTATGAATAATCTTGTGACGTGTAAAGTACAATAGTTTGGGAAATGGTTTTATGGGAGTGATATTTTGGAAAGTAAACTTATGAGGAGTAATAGTTTAGAAATTCAAATTCAGTGTTACATTTAGAATCAAATAAAAGACGCTACTCAAGTCCGTTACATTAAGAACTTAACTATTCATATTCAGTATTCTACTAAACATTTCCCAACCTATTAAAGAAAAACATATCTAATGCTGATAATTAATTAATTATTATTTCACATTCCATTTTATTTATTCTCTCCCTTCAGCACTACTTACGACTCTATGAATATTCTACAACTTGCAAACTATCAGTATCCAATAATTTATTAGTTTTACTTAATCAAGATAAAGCAACACCTTGTAAAATTATTAATGTAACAGGAGACTTCAATCGTTAGTCAGGACATCGTCCTGACTAACTTTAGTGATCTATTTTAATCAATTGAATTAATAATTAGAAAAGTAGAAATCGAAAAATCTTCTATCTTTCACACTAAATATTACTATAGAATATTACTCGTGTCGTACGAGATGTTGCTCTACATGTTGTTCTAACCGTCTATATTGTCTTAAATAATTTACATATATTTAAAAAAATCTTTTTTCACATGTTAAAAATTAAAATATTTTAAATTATATATAAACAAACAAAGTCATCAGCATCATATATCATTGCCATATACAATCAAATTAAGGTAACTCCAAATTAAACTGATTTCCAGAATTATTATCATATCAAAAGTAATTATTCATTGCCAAAATAAATTGAAGGATTAATTTCAGACCTTTCTACTTCTCTCCGGTACGACTTCATTATAATTGTCCATATGCGAATCTAATTTGGGAATCTCAAAAGATTAAGAAGTGATTAAATTAAAATTTAATTTAGGGTTCATCTTGTTTCAGTTTGATGATTAATATTTTACAAATTATAATACATAGATCTCGTGGATATTTATTTGTATTTATAATTTTAATGTATGTAATTTATAAAATATAATGCATACATAAATATGTTTGTGTTTAATTTTTTTATAATAATTAATGGATAAATTTATATTTTAAAATACTATATAAATTGCGATTGAAGACAATAGAGAATGATTGAGAATGAAAGAAAATAGTGGTTGGAGACAATGGAGATCAATAAACACATGCCACGCATACACATCTCAGACGGTGTATATTCAAGTAATCCCAAGTTTAACAAGATGGGACTCCATGACATAAGGCATGCCCAAACTATTTGACGAACACCGAAAAGTGTTCCATTGGATTTAAATTTAAACAGTATCTGAAAAATGTCACATTAAACCATACAAAATACTAAAATCCAGTATAGAGTACCATTAAACAATAAAATCTTGCAAATCCTCAGCATAAACTTCTTTGTTCTAAAATCCAGCAAAACAAAACAAAATGGGAAATTTCTACAGAGACCACCAATGGTGTATGCATAAAATCTATTCCACTTCGCCAATTGGCGCACCACCCACCCCTAGGACAATCAATTCAAACATTGTCCTCAAATACAATGTCGTCCACATAGGGTCGCTATATATTCCTACATCAGGATCTAAAATAATCTACATCCACCAACTGATACTAGTTTCAGCAACAGAGCCTGTGTGCCAACCACCTCATCACGTCACACAATAAAATTCTGGAGATTGATCAAAAGCCAACGGAAAATTATGAAGATAACTTCATAAAAGGTAATACTGTAGACTCCAGTCCCAAGCCTAATATCCTTAAGTTAGAAGTCCACAAAATTAGCCATCGGAGACACTCATAAGTCCACCATCTCATCCTGTATCTCATTTGGTGCAATGAGCCCTGGTATTGACAGCATCCTTTGCCGGTCCCTTTCTCTCTGAGCAGCAGCCTCCTCCGCATACAAATCATTATTGTCCTGTGTAATAAAAGAAAATAGCATCAAAGCTTAATTGGTAAGTGCTGCCCAGTGATGCAAATAAATGAACCCCTTCCCCACAAAAATAAAAGAACAAATCCAAGGCCCAGTCAGCTTAATCTTTATAAGTTTTACTTTGTTCATTACAGATATCACACCCCCATTCATTCAGGCCCATGATTTTTAGTCCATACTGAATCCACCAAAATTTGGATCATGATACATTTCTTCCTGATTTCTGAACGCATACTCATATTGAGAAAGTAACTCAATAATTGTATTTTAAACAGAAAATTACCTGAGCTGAGAATTCTTTCGACTGCACAAGAAAATCCCGTATATGGTTTTTGAACGAGGGAAGTTCCAATCTGGACTCAAAAAGTCCAGTCACAAATTGAGTTACCTAAAAATATCCACCAGCATGTGAGTAACTGTCACATAGTAAATATGTAAACCAAAACATAGATTAAAGCTCCTTGTCATTACCTCAGCTGTTGTCATGTTGGGGAAGGATGTACTCAAAAGCTTAATTGTGGACTCACGGACAAACATGCTATTATTTGGATAAGGGTACGGAACTGTTGCAGCATCCCACAAAGGCTCAGTCAACGCAGTGGACTCCAACTGCATTTATATGACATTTATTATTAACATGTCTGTTGACAAGAAATAATTGAGATTAAAATATCAGCGCTTGCACAACTGAAGCAATCAGTAACTAATTAACAATTGTTCTTGCTCTGAAAAGAAAATTGCGGCAGAAAGGAAAAATGCCTTTACCAAGCAGAACAGGTGTTGCAGTACAAGTACATGCAATTTGAAACCTGGCTTATGAAAAGTGTCGGTCAATACAGCAAAAATTTCTTGCTCTATGGTCAAAAAGTAAGTCCTGTAGAACTGATTGCAAAACTCAGTAGCCTGTAAACCAAACAAAACAAACCATCAGGCATTCATAAGCCAGGTGCAATTGTAGTAATATGCAAGAAATTAATGGAAAATACCTGGAAATTTTTCAGCATCTCCAATAAAAGGTTAAGTCCAGTCTCCGCAATATTTCTTTCAGTATGTCGGAAAGCCCAAATGATAGAGTCCATCACAAGTTTCAATTGCTGAATAAAACAAATTGTCAGAATACATCAAACGCAAAGAATATAGTAGTGCATCAAATTATTTATAAAGAAAAGCACAAATGCCTTGAATAGAAACCATACCTCGCCAGACAGGTGAATTAAAGCCGGAAAACAGTGAGCTGCAATGGCCCGGAGTAGCGAAAAGAACTTGAGTCGATGCTCAGGATAGTCTTCAAAATTCTTGGTTATCATCTACATGTAGAGTCACACGCCAAATTAATGATACATTGCATGTTCCAGAACATGCGCATCTAAATCTCAGGCATCAAGCTACGCAACGATGATTTTTTTGGGACGCACAACTAATAACACAGTATGCATTATGCTGTCTCAGTCTCAGCTCCTCTAAGACAAATTTACTAAAGGCAACACAACGCGTGCTAGCATTACATCATCCAAGTACATAATCCAAACAAAAACATCAATCTGAACTCAAAAAAGATACATACCATATCAACCCACTCATTCTATTTTACAGAAAGAATATAAATCTCCAACAATTGGTAGTGCAGAACATGGACAATGATGGACATGGAAGAACAAATAATGTCCACAGAGAGGAGCAGCCTTTGTTTTATACCATGAGAACCAAAACGTACTCGACTGCTTTTAGTTTATGGCTTTGTGCAGGCAAGCAGGCAGACAATCATATTAATAATGCAATTTTATAAACTAGTTACACCCGCTGCCACTAACCCACTCAAACAGAGACCTTATCACATCTTGCAGATACATGTGCTTCATTGAAATAAAAGAGAAGTTTATTTTATACAAAAGCACGCGTGCAGGTAACCAAAATTTGATCTTATCACATCCACACATGCATATAGAACCTTAAGAATAAAGAAACAATCATGATCTGTTGCAACATCATGTAACAATATATTAACTAACCTCTAGCGTGCACTGGAAAACAGCTTCAAATATCTGGGGGACATCATCAATCATAGCCCCTTTATACCTGAAAATTTGAAAACAAGGCAATAAATTATAATAGCCAAGCCTAACTGACAAAAATATTATTAAACAAAAGCGTCACTCTCCACAAGAATAACAGGATCTCACTGAAAATACGGGCATATAATGCAATAATTATATGAATGTCTTGCTTGTTCACAGAAGTTTACAAAACAGATATATAGTCAAGGTACAGTGGTCTATGTTCAAGTCCATAAGCTGTCAACAGATCACTCGTTGCAGATATACATTCATTAACACTTCAAAAATATAACTGTGAAAGCAACACATACTTATTTATTATGGTGGCAAAGAGAGATAAAACTTCCGACTCCCTTGCATCAGGAAGATTCCGTGCATAATCACCAAGCACAGGGTCCATCATACGTTGCACAAACTGTTTACCAATATGTGATTGATCTTCAGCCTTATCAAGGAATGTCTCAATGAGTGTTAGTGTTTCCCTCTTGACAGAGCTGTCAAAAAATAGAACATGACAGGGATAAGTATCACTATGCTATATCTCTGTGCGATTGTTCACAGTTGGAACTCACCGTAGAAGTTTCACAACCGAAGTCTTGGAAGCATAGGGCCCTCCTTGAGCAATGCTGGTGGATATCAGCTCACTGTACATTCTGAAGAAGTGCAACCAGAAATTCTTGATCATGCAGAAAGAAAGCAACAAAATAGAAACTCCATTGACAGTAATACAATGGATATGAGTGTAAACATATCTGACTTACTTGTAAACATTAAGCATGTGCTCAAAGATGAGAGAAATCTGGGGAAGGTAGTAAGTTCCAAGAGATGTGGCAGCGCTAGTATTTGTCTGGAGGAAGCAAACAAAGTAGTAAGAAAATCAGAGGCAATAACTGAATACCTAAGATTATAGGAATTATTTGAAAGAACTATAAACTTATCATAAATGCATCTATGCTGACTGCAGCTCTAAGAATCTCCAATGGAGGCATGCAAAAACTGTTTTCCAGTTGCTGCATTTCATTGGTTGACAAATCCTTTGTACAACTAAGGCACTGTTCGTAATTAACCATTGTCTTAGGCAACTAATTTGGTAGAACAGGGTCAGGTGGCAAAGCTAACACCATGAACTGAAGGTTGCACATGAAGCATACATTGATTCACACGATAAATAATTACTCAAAATATTGGCTTTACGGGAACTTGCCAGTACACAAGCATCATGATTGTTATCCAGTACTTGCTTCCTCCACAAAGAATGTGATGTTTGACTTTTTGGGGTCAACTTGGACAACATACTACTCATATGTAACATCAGAGCAATATTTAATGAAATTATATTCTGAAAGTATTGAATGTACTTCCATAGTATAATTTTATTAAATTTTATTGAGTGTAATTTAGAAGAGTAGTGGTCAAAGTCAACCTCAAAAAGGTCAATCAGCACATTATTAGTGGGACAGGGGTACGTTATCAGTTTCACCAAAACTATTTATCACTGAACCTATATAACCCCATTTGATAAATGGGTGTACCAGGTGGGTGATAACTGATAAATGGTTGTCAAACCCTTCAGAAAGAGAAAAAAACTATGCTGGATAATGTAGTAAACAAAAGTGATGACGTGTCTCACAGGGACCAACCTGCAAAATATTTAGGACAGCCCGAATAACATCTGTATCTTTCAGGTATTCCACGCTCTGGTGTGCTTGCCCAATAATCTCAGCCCATTTCTGCAGGAGACCATGCATTAGCAACTTAGCAGGACATGTAGATGCTATTCCCCATTCCCACAGCAATATGTATATATAAAAGCTTATTCAAACGAATTACGGCTTGGATCTCATCTTACCTGATTAGGAAGCTCCATCAACCTCTGTAAATATTCATCCCTCTTATGAGGATCAGGTTCGGCTTGAATCATGTTACCAACCTAATAGACAAGTCAGTTAATAATGGAACTTGTTAAAGATTGTTTGCAGCCATCCAAGGGTTTGTTACATGAGGCCATCTCAAATCCATTTGAACAATTAGGAAGATAAACACATGGCATACATGTTGGACCTACCGATTCATAAAAGGTGTGAATCTGATGAGGCTCAAGGTCTGCAATTGTTGTTGGTAAGGTTGTTAAGAGTTCTGACACAAAGGGCTCATTCTCTCCAACCTGGAATAATTCGATGTTAGTTTCCAATGCACCATTGTTAAATGAGTGTTTGCCACAAGCAGAGACAATAGAAATCAACCTGTACAATAACAAATTTACGCTTGCACTTCTGCACAATCTTCAAGAATGTATCACATGCCATGTCCTACAGCATTAAACACAGAGATGAAAACAATGATTATGATCTTCCCAGAGCCTATAGACTGACTGCAGGATGGCAGGCAG
The DNA here is from genome assembly GCA_036897095.1 of Plantago elongata. Lineage (NCBI taxonomy): Eukaryota > Viridiplantae > Streptophyta > Magnoliopsida > Lamiales > Plantaginaceae > Plantago > Plantago elongata. The sequence continues at coordinate 8,791 of JAYMSP010002108.1, forward strand.
AAATAAATGAGCTTAGAAATAAGTTCACTCCTAAAAAAAGTGCATCATGCATAAATAGAAAAATGGAAACATGTAGATCTAAAATTCAACCTGAACACCTGGATGAGTTTCGTGCATGAACTCAAATAACTTGTTTACAACAGTTTTCAAGAACTTCCAGTGTGCCCTCAAAAACCTTGGGTATTGCCCAACCACATACCTGTATAAGAAGCAGAATCAAAAGGGGTTATTTACTCCAAAGAAGGTCACTAACCTCCAATCAATAAGAATACTGGGACGAATATACTAATCAAGTAAAAAAAACACCATCCAGCATAACAATCAGTTGGTTCATAATAAATATAATTTAATCTTTCCATGATGCTCACATTATGTTACTAGCAATGACAGCTTTGTTGTCCTTCCCTTTGGTGATCTCACAAAGATTCAACAAATCACGAATGACCATCACTAAGAATCTGTTTTCCTGCCAAAATGAAATAAGAGAAAAAAGATAAGGTGTTGCAATTATTGGAAGAAAAAACCTCCGAAGATGAAGACTTATGTAACTAGGCATTTAGGCAAAGCCATGACCGATAAGATGAGTTGACGTCTTATTCAGGAATATACTTTGGCAATATCTAAAGTACAAAAGCATGGATATTTGTGCAGAAAGCAAGCACACAAAATACTCAAAATCAGGTCCAATTTTAGCAAGGGAAATTGAAATAATGTCATAGCCAGTAAAAATGGAACACTTGAGAAAAAGAATCCCAACCTGTTCCTCGACCATTGAGCCAGATATAGATCCGATAGCCCAACACAATGTATTCAGGTTGTTCCAGGTCCAATCTTCCCCATTCAGCTGCTTGCTTAATTTGGTCAGCATCTAAAACCACACCCAATGGTTACATATAAGAAATTCCTATTAAGTTTTTATTTAGAAAAGGTAAGTGCCAAAATCACTTACAGTAATAGCAGCCGTCCTAGATACTATAAAGATTAACATAGTCACATAACTTCTTTCTATCTTTAGAGAATTCAACGTCACATAACTTATGCACTACGAACCACAGTATAAGCGGGTAGTAGGCAACTATAGAGGATCAAAATCTAAAGTAACTTTTAAAGCTGTAAAGCTCAAGTGCTATGGCAGAAAGCACCAGATCAACAACATTCATTCAAACAGGTGATGATACACCAGAGACTAATCACCAATCACATAAGATAATACACAAACAAACACAGATGTCTGAACAGAGAGTACCCTCTGAAAGAATACGCAAAAGACTAAACCATAAGTATGCAAACCTGCTTTTCAGTATCTTCGTGGTCAAGATGTGCCAAGTAGATAAGTGTTTCCCTCATTATCTGCAAGTACATCACTCATTAACTTTCACTAAAAGATTGCAAGAGATGAAACTGGAACAGCTTGCACGAACCGTAAAGGTTTAGAATATAAATGACAACCTTATACTGCACTAATACGTCATTGTCTTTCATAGTCTCGCGGACTATATTTCCATTTTCATCTTCTACAATAAGAACTTCTTCAGGCTTCGCCATGCGACAGATCATGAGTAATCTCAATTTCGACATGGGTATAGCATAAAGTTGACGCCGCTGCATCACTTGTGTACCAGCCCCATCAAGCATAGCTGGAAGGAACGAAACCTACAAGTTTAAACAGAGTGAGAAAAGACGTTTCATCGGATATTGAGATTTTAATGGTTAAGAAAATTACGGTTCTTTATATCTAATCTCTGGCTCTACTTTCACCTGTCTCTCGAAAAGTAAGGTTTTGTGGATTGCAACAGTTTTAATAAGATTATTGGCGCATCATTTAGACTTGGGATTTAAAAGCAGGTAGGCCAGCCATCCCAGGACAATGGGTAGATGGACAAACAAACAAAAGAAAAGGGAACCTTCCTCATGGAGTAATGGAAATACATTTAAGAATTCTCATTAGTTTATTTAGTTCATGACCAACAAAAGTGAAGATTAAAAAACAAACCTTCCTGTGTGCATGCAGACTAAAAATAAAACAAATTATAAATGCTGCAAACTAAATTATATGATGTTCTGGAATCTGGATGGAAACCATAAAGATCAGTTCTACACAAAACTGGCAGTGAATATAGCCAGCAGTTAGGCCCTCAACCATCAGTAAACCAGACTCATTGATGAAGAACTTATCAAACTGCAAGAATAAGAATGCAGTAGAATGACATTGTACAACACATCTGCTCAAATATGACCTCTATAGCTATGTATTACAATTAAACTCTGGCTACTACACTTCGTTAAAAAAACACTAAAACCAAAACTCTAGCAACAATCTAAGTTTCAAAAAGAAGAAACACAATTGAGCAACGACAGATTGTACCTGCAGTCCCATCATGCTAGCAGGATTGTCTAGGTTGTGGTGAGCTTCAAACAACTCCAAAACTAAGGCGTTCCAATAGTCCAAGCAAACCTGCAAAGAAAGAACTCAGAGGGTTCGCAACAACATGCAAGTAGAGCAAACATGTGAAGCATACAAAATACCAGTACCTTAAAAACTTCTGTGTCATCCACATATGAAATACCGACAAGATACTCAAGACCTGAAAGTAATGCACTTATGTTCTCTGGTGAAGACTCCAGCACACGTATATGAGACTGTATATAGAACATAAAGTCCACAAATCAATGCACCAGGTTAGGACAAAAGAAGAAACATTAAGGGTCATACACAACATTGTTACTTCAGCAAAGATTGCGATTTGGGAGAAAACTGAAACTACAACCATAGGTACCATCAAAGATCCTTGCCACCCATACTTACACTACACGGATATACTCTTAGACAAATAAGAACAATCAAGACCGATGGCTTGGATGATAATAATTCAAGCAATAATGATCAGCAAACGTCCAGAAGGAGATACCCGTAGTTTCGGCTTTGGTGCACAATCTCTCGAGATCTAATCCTCATAAGAGCAAGAAGCCACAATAATAAGATGTGTGTGTTTGCATAATCAATTTGTTAGCAAGCATTCAAAGAAAAAACAGTCCATCCTCAAGGTAACCTTGAAGATGAGAAACATTCCAACACGAGACAATCATTCCAGCTAGCTATTATTAACCCACCAGGAAAGAGATTGGCCCTTTATTCACTTAGACCAAATATCATGTACTTGGATGCATAAGAACTTCCAGTTCACACAAATCACAAGCAGATTTCTAGTCACAGCATCAATAACATAGTAGCCAACACGCAACTGGTTGGGCATATCTGACCTTTGTACTACGCAACGTGGAAGGAGATTTAAAGGTGAGTTACCTTGTAAAAGGATGTGAAAAACAACGCCAAGTTCTGAATAAATGCCTGGAGAAAACATGCAGACCATATATAAAAATTCAACAAAACAATGTCCATAAAATAGAAAAAATTACAAATTTCCAAAAATTAACCTGCTCCTCAGAATTTCCATTAGCATAGACTTCATTGAAGTTGCTTGAAGGTGTAAGAATGGACTTGTAGGTAATAAAGGTGAGTCAATAATCGGTATGAAAGACATCGAATTATATGAAATGTTGCAATTACAAGGACAAAAATAATATCATAATATATAATATGAATAAAAAAATCACAAGCCTACCTGCAGCTGCTGTATGAATATATTATATAATCTCACATATTGGTTGTTGTAGAAATCCCCAAAACTAAGAGCAGCAATCTGAAAAACCAAGAGACTGTTCAGCATAATTCAACTTTCAGGTCGATGCAAAACTATCTTAAATTTGTCAAGTAACAACTCCAAGACGAGACCTCTGTCAAACACTGAAGGGTACGATTTCGATATGCTGGCACTGGGAAAAATTTAAGTAGAGTATCAAGCTGCAAATTTTTAGAGGAAAAAACGTTAGGAACGTGTCTAGCTGATTGTTAGAAACAAACCAATAGTGTAGGGAAAAAAATGTTAGAAACAAACCAATTGTGATTCAAATATGTAGCCCAGTGGAATCCATGAAAGAAAAGCATGCAGTGTAGCCAGGGTAGCTCTGATAAGCTCGGCTCTTTGAGATGCGGACAACACGTACAAGCATAACTCATGAATGAGCTGGAACTCACTGTAAACCAACAAACAAACAAACACCACAACAAAGATTCTAAATAATCAAAACAAGAATAATAACTACTAGACAATGAAGCGCAGCTTAGTTGGTAAGACGCTTCGACTCCAACCAATAGATCGGGGGTTTGAGTCACCCTTTAGCCGTTTAAAAAAAAAAGTATAATAACTACTACAGTCCAGAATGAAATTTGAATAATACACAATTACACATCCCCTATGAATAAAACACAGGACACACACACACACACACACACACACACACACACACACACAGAAGTTAACCAGTTACCTGTTCAGTGACTGTTTTAACTCTTTAATCTTTTGTTGCGTCATTTCACCCCTTGAGAAATCGAAGACTTCCTCGCTAAGAAGCTGATAACGAATTCATATTAACTTAACGCAGAAAACTTGAATAAGCAATCTCAAAAAATAGCAAAGACATGGTATTTGCTTACTTTTAGGATAGCCATGCAGTTCTCACATATGGTTTCACTTGTTTTTGCAGCTGCAACCAGGTCAGGAATGAAGCTCCGCCACTTGGCTGGCCATTCATGCTTCAAAATCTGAATTTGCAGGAAAAACCACCACATTCACGAAAGAGAGAAAAAACACATCACATTTTTAATGCTAAAGCATACATAGAATCCTGATCAGAGTATACATTTGTTGAGCAAAGTAGTAAATGTACACACATTGTTGACAGGAACATCAGGATTGCATTATATTACCTGAACCAAAATGATGTTCAACTTGTTAACATACAGCCTCTCCTGCCTGAAAGAGTTTTCATCACTTGAAAGCTGAAAAGAGTATAGCATTTGGTAGGATTATGAGTACATGCCTAAACCGAAAAAGTAAATTAACAGTAAGTCGGGATATTAGCTACCTTGACAATAACTTCAGATATATAGTTTTTCATGCCATCTCTTTGCTCAACAGGCAAAGCATTCCATCTATACTTGATAACACCTTCTAGAACCTGCATATAGTTAGTTCTGTAATTATTCAATCAAACATTACCAAGAATGCCAACAACATAGCCAAGGTTGAGATTAGCCTTAGTGTGAGATTGACATGCTTATATTGATTGACATGCCTATAATGGCCTCTGCTATTTGTCTTGATCAAATTGATATCACAGATAATTAGATCGAGCTACTCTCTAAATTGTACTTGATCAGTTGGCAGTAGGAAGGTTTTGAGCGCCAAGAAGGCTTTTGCACTTTCTTAGTTTTGGGTAATAGTTTATTTGACACATGAACTGTGATACTATTTTGTTGCACCGTGAGTACTAGTTTGCTCAGAATACCATGTATACAACCTATAACTACTGATTTTGCATGTGTTATTTTGAAACGATGACTTGTGCTTCTGTAAAATTTGAAATTGAGGATCATTGATATTGTAATCTTGGTTTCAATAGCAAGACCAGTCATTAAGCATGATCGAAATTCAGGATGTGCAAAGGTCAGAACACACAAAAAAATGGACAATAGATATTAATAACCTGACAATAAGCAATACAGAATGTATGGGTATAAGAGGGCCAAGTCCAAACGCAAATAAAACATTTGACACACCTGTAAGGCAAAATATTTGGTGTTTAAGCTCTGTGTATTAGATAAGATGTGAACCACTTGAAGCCACATGTCCTGATTAGTTTGCAAATCCCGCAAGATATGGTCAGCCGCAGCCCTCTGAAACAAAGTCAGGACAAGGAGCAGTAAGAATGTGTCTGGGCTATGGATACTATCAATGAGAATAATCTTTCACGAAGTAAAAAAGCCATTTCAGGCCACCTGAATGACCATAATGTGACCTCACAAATAAATTTCATAATTTTCTGGAACATGAGAATAGCTACTGAAACCAATCAGCCAAAAACACAAAAATGCATCACGAGCTTACAAAATACACAAGCAGTAAGACAGAAAGGTAAATATGAGGAAGGTTTGGCCAGCAAGAACAACCACTTCGAATGTCGTATAAGCAGAGAGAAAGCAGCATAAGAAATTTCGGTACATAGATAAATCAACGAAAATTAGCAGGCATGCGATATCAACTTCTGAAATATAAAAAAAATGGAATGGCATAATCAACAGGCAGCAAGTTCATATATTAGTTCTCTGTTTCTCTCTAAAAAAGGAGGGAGACTTCTCCTTTTACAATCACTCACATTCACTTTAACAAATTTAAATTTGAAAAAAAAAAAAAGCTTCAAAAAGTTCACATAGAAGGCATCTAAAAAATAAATGAATAAAAACTTGTAAAAAGAAAGGCATTACAAATGGAACGAAACTAATTTCATAAAATCACCATTGTACTATCAAAATAGATATAAATCCCAAACTGATTCTTCTAAACAGTCTGAGTACGTCGCATTCAGCCCTCAAACGAGCATGCAAATCAGTTTTCATCTCTGCCCGTAGTAAATCAAAGCATCCGACTATTTAAAACCTTAGAAATAGTAACTACCACTAATTAATCCATCTACAAAAGCATAGTCATTCATGCACAGCTATGTCACTGACATTACCACACTGATGAAAAAACACATCCAAATTTCGAATTCCTCGTTGATTAATTAAGCAAGTGTAAAATGAGACAGAAATAAAAACAAAAAATGAGACCTCCTCTTTCGATCCCGTGCCATAGAACGCCGCAACAGTGGCGTCGAGCAGCGCCACGTCCATCGGCTGACTCAAATCCCTAAGCCTCTCCGCCGCCATGGCAGAGATCTCCTTGTTCCGGTCGCTGAAACGAAAAACCCTAGCGAGAATTCCCTAAAACCCTAGCGTCGTGAGAGTGAGAGCGAATTGAATCCCTAGCAAAGTACGCGTACAGGAGATTTTATAGAGAGAGAAAAGCAAAGAGAGATAAGTGAGTGAGGACTGAGGACTCAATTGGAAACTGGAAAGACAGCTTCAAATTCAAGCAGAGGGAGATTTTAGAGAGAGAGAAACAGATTGAGAGAGAAAGAGAGACTCTGAGTATGTTGGTAAAAAATATGAAGAAGTGGGTTTTTGGACTTCGTCTCCTCTTTTATAGGTGTGTAGTCGTTGTGACTCATAGCGAGATTGCTTCTGTGCTCTGTAAATTGTGTTTGTCTCCACTCTCCCAGGTCAGGTGGTGTTATTATACACCAAGAAAGAAATTCACTTCTTCGTTGATTAAGGTATGTTTGGAATGGTTCACCACTTAGTATATTGATGCAATGCGTGTTATTATAAGAAGAGTTAGCTGGTAACCGATGAATTTTTCCAGTAATGACAGAGGTCTTTATTGGTACGATTTCAGAATAACGATTTTTTGAATTTTGTTCGATTAATGAATAATTAACGGTAAATATGGTGAAAATGATGAGTCGGTTGAGTTTAATTCAAAGTATTATTATATAGCAAGCGTGGAAAGGGTTCTTGCTGATATCATTTATTGCGTGTCGTATCTCGAATTTGATGTCGAGACACGTGTTCGGTAGGTATCAACAATATTAAAGTAGCTTAAAGGTGTTTGGAAATTTATCTGGTAACGGTTGTTTTTCGTAACATATTCATCGTTATTGGATCCGGTCGTGCAACATACATTGTTATCATCCTTGAATGCAGTGAAATACTAAAGGCAGCATTGTTCATTTTTCTCATTCCTTATTATACAGTTTCGTTTTCCTTTCCTTTCACACTTGGTTGTTAAGATCAGTCGTTCGTTGGTGTCACAACTTCCCAAGCGAGGGCGTGCATTTTAACTATTTTTTCCTCAAATTTTAGAAAGAAAAAAATTGTGTATGACCCTAAATATATAAACAGTATTTAACTTAATATTATGGTATACTACTAAAATTAATACCATGACATGAATAAAATTAATACCATAATATGAACTTACAGGTGTTACGAAATATAAATTTTCCAACTTTATTTTCTGAAATAGGTATATGCCATGATGTTTTTAGTTTTGACACTAAAAATAGCTTGTACAATAATGTAGAGCACATGTCACTTTAATAAAACTAGCGAGATATAACTTGTATATACGACACTTACGTGGAAAAAAATACAAATATGAGTTAATGTAGTAAATTGCAAATCAAATACATGACACATTAGACCCATTAATGTAGTACTATTCTTAGTCCTATGAAAATTTTGGCATGAACATTATAAAAGAGGAACATTATTTATTAATTGTTTATTAACTTGTATATTGTTGAAGATTGCGACTTCTCTTCAAGAAGACAAGTTATTAAAGTCTCGACAAGTTATTAAAAGACTCGACAAGTGAAATTTCTCAGCGACACTTCTAGTCAAGTGAAAATCTAGATTAATAGGATAGGTTGACTAATTCACTCACCAATATATTATCCGCTAAGGCTTAGTTTGGTTCATCGGATTTTGGGATTCATTTTAGGGTTAAAAATACAAATCCTGATTTCGTGTTGGGCCTAGAGTTGTGGCTTTGGGCTTCAATTTCAGTTTGGTTGAGTTATTTGTGTTGGGCTTGAGTTAGATATGGTCCAATACCATTTATACTGTTTGGTTTGGTTGGGTGGATTCGGATTTGGTGAATTATTTGCAAAGTCCACTACTACAAATTGTCCATTTCCTTCTCAATTGTAATTTGTAAATAAACATCTTTAAATTGGATTTATGTAGTATTGAAAGTCAAACGTTAATTTGAGTAAAATTTAAATTTGATTTTTTTAATAAAATTGGTTGAAATGAAATTAATTATAAAATTATTTACTCCCTATGTCTCATGAAATAAGATAAGTCATTTTATGAACGTACCTCAAAACTAGAAACATTCCAAAAATAGCAAAAAGTACTTTCACTAACTACTTTAATATTCATATTATATTCAAAAAGTACATCCACTAACTAAAAACTTCCACTAACAAATTTAATATTTATATTATAATAATAAACAATTGATTGCATTAAAAACAACACCGAAAAGTTATGTGTCTTATTTCACAGGACGGAGGCAGTATTATTTTAATGAAAATGCAACACTAAAATTATTAAAATGGTGATATTGAACATAAATATTTTAAATTTCGTTGTTTGAATTTATTTAAGTTTTCATTGTGTTAGGTGTGGTGAATTTAGGGGGAAACATGCTAGTTCCAGAATAATAATAATAATAATAATAATAATAATAATAATAATAATAATAATAATAATAATAATAATAATAATAATAATCGTAGATAAATCGAACATAAATGATATAATCATCAACCGTCCGAGGCCTGTTTGCACAGTTTCCTTAAACTATTACGTCCCCTCACCTACGGTGCTAGGAGGATTCGATGGACGTTAGTTTTCCAGGATACAACGGATAAAACTCAACAACCAATTGCACAAGTCGGTTGCTCCGGCGAACTCAATATGCCTGGATTATACGTGAAGAGTATGGAAGAAGAAAACTGCAAGAGAAGAAGAGAAAGGCTCGTTTCTGGTGTGTTCTTCTCTTTTGCAGTGTTACCTATTTATAGGTGAGAATTACTTGTAACAACTCCTTGGTTTAATTTCGTAACTGCAAGCACTAATGCTATAACTTATTTACAAAAATCAATTCTGAGTTAGTGCTCTTTTGTAACTCCCCAATAGATACAAACTTGAAATTAAATCAAAAGTTCTGGAAGGATTCACCGAACCGGTCAGCAAAATGTTGGCTCGCACGAGCCAGCCGCTTGTGTCTATTCCGGTCTGGCATTCGTGTACGCAGTTCGCATGTGCCTGCAGCACCCCAAGTCCCACTAGTTTCAGTACAAATCTGACCAGTATTTACACCCCCTCTGCGCGCCCGCGTAGAGAGTTTTCCATAACCTAACAATCACACTTGAACAAGAAGATTGGTGCATTTGGTTATAAACTAGAAATTACTTCCTTATGCTAGTAATATGGGACAATCCCATTTTACCTTCCAACTTTGAGCAATTATTTCTCACTAACCCAAGGTCCGTTTTGGGTGTGCAATATATCAATTCGAAGCTCTTACATAGTAGCTTACGACTATATACTTTGTTCACTCAAATAACAAATAATTAAGAATTGGTCTCCTAGCAAACATACCTATTGGGCCAAGCAATGTTTACTACTAAGTTTTCTTCAAAACTTCCAACAATCCCCCACATGAAGAAAATTTCATGTCGCATAATCCTACGATTGACTATCTGCATAGGATAGATAGGTGTTACCACCCTTGAACATTCACTCGTAAGAATACACCTTCTGTACTGGTTGACCAGTGGACGTGATGTCCTTGAACTGTTCTGCCGTTTATAAAAAAGACGATTATTCCATACATATCTCTCTCTGGCATAACTTTTGTTCTCATGACTGTATTCGTTAAGGCCATGAACACCTTTCCTGGTTCTGCAAGAGCATACAAGAATTTGGGATTTAATTCTTGTTAAAGCGGCCCACACTTCACTCTTACATAGGTGATTCTTTTGAATCATTAAAAACCACTTGTTTATCCTCTTATTCACGGTAAAGGTAACCCCCACAGTGAACTCACATTGATACAATTAGGTTGTCCCTTTGAACCTAGATCTTGGGATCTCCAGTCAACTATGTTGGGTTTTCCTTCACATCAACCTTGAGTCAAAATCTTCAATCCCATTCCTCCTAAAGACTTTGCTATCATCTCACGACTTAAACTCTTGGTTAACGGATCCGTTAAATTATCCTTAGACTTAACGTAGTCTATAGAGATAACACCATTTGTGAGAAGTTATCTAATGGACTTGTGTCTATGACGTATATGTCTAGACTTACCAATATACATATTACTATGTGCCCTACCAATTGCAGATTGGCTATCACAATGCACACGAATAGCTGGCACAGGTTTAGGCCAACTCGGAAGACTTTCCAAGAAAATGCGTAGCCACTCAGCTTCCTCTCCGTAAGAGTCTAATGCAATAAACTCAGCTTCCATCGTGGATCTCGCTATGACAGTCTGTTTAGAAGACTTCCAAGATATTGTTGCTCACCCGAATATAAAAACATATCCACTTGTGGATTTAACATTTTTCTTAAAATTAGAGATCCAGTTGGCACCTGCATATCCTTCCAACACAGGAGGATATCTAGCATACTGTAGTCCAAAATCAAGCGTAAATCTCAAATCTTTAATACTCTCATTATCGCATTCCAATGATTTACTCCTGGATTTTTCGTGTAACGACTCAGTTTGCTTACTGCAAAAGCAAGGTCTGGCCTTGTGCAGTTCATCAAGTACATTAGACTCCCGATTATCCTAACGTACTCAATTTTTTTTTAATACTTGATAGTATATTTTTACATATAATATTTTTTTCAAGTATGATTTATTAATTTTAATATTTTTATCATTTTGAATTTTTTATGTAATGTTTTAAGTGTAATTTATAAACTTGAAATATTATTCATATAAATTACATTTTTAAAAAAATAGAATAGAAAGAATAACCAATTAAAGAAGAGAAAAAGAAACAAAGAAGATAAATGGATGCATATGGAAGTTGGTACAACAAACTATTATACAATAAATGGACTCTCACGAATTTTCCAAATAAAAGAATTTTGCATTCATGTGGGTCAAACCAAGACAATATTGGATCACAAATATCATGTTGCACATGGGCCAATCCTATGTGGATTGGGTTTCAGTTTCAAGCCTAGCAGAATTATGGGTTTTGCGAAATCCCGTTTTCGTCCCCACATAGACAATTCCAACCAATCACGTCGCTGCCCGACTCCAAATCCAGGGTAGCTAGCCCCTCCAAAACCCACTGCAAAACGTGAAACAAACCGAAATTTTGGAACTCAAAACCTCTCTAAGACCGGCTATACGCGAACCAAACGAAGCGTAAAGGATTTACTTAGTGAAAAGCATATACATTTGTGGTGAGAAGAGATATGTTTCTATGTCACAAAATAAAATTCTATTATCCGCCAAAAAGTATAAATGCGTATGTACTGTTTTACAGTACACTATAACAATTTACAGTTTCAACGCTAATTGTGGGCTTTCAATGTGGTTAAAACAAGTTTCTCATCATTTAAAAGTAACTACTGGTACTTATCTTGCAGGGAGCATAACACTTTACAGTTTTACACTGATTGTGAGTTTTCAATGAGTAAAGTGCAAAGTACTTTAAACAAACATACAACTAAGTTTGTAAAAGTAATTTGCATCAAGTAAATAACACTTGCTTATAGTGGTATTTGAAGGTGACACGATCCTTCAACTAATCGACATCACTCTTTCTTATGACTTGAATTCGTTTCGACAATAATTGAGTTCCCTTAAAATCATATCCTTATCTAAATATCTCTATATCGTAATCCCCCAACTTAGTAACCTTGAGATTTTTTATTTTAACTTTCCAAGTCAAGTACTCCCCCTCCCCTTCCGGACTTTCCTTAACTTTCAAAGTTAATTAGTACCTCCGTTTATGTTGAGCGTGGTTTTGACAAGATAGTGATCACTGTTGAAAATAAAGTTAAGTTGGCTTTAGTGATTAAGAAACTCAATTCAAAGACTTGATAAACAGTTAATGGAGAACATGATCTGGTCTTGTTCGGAAGAAAAACACTTACAAGTCACAACTTCAATCATGTCTTCTTAACAAATAGCTTGAAAAGCTTAAGTCTTGTTAGGAACTTAGAAAGTACCTAGAGGTACTTGAAAGATTTGAACCATTAGCAAGTTTAGTGTTATTGGCACCGTGGTTTCTCAAGCTCTATGTGTTCCTACGTATAGTACAAGATAGTTCAACTTGAAATGTATATGTTTTTTATAGCACTTCAAAACTTTAAGCTAAAGTGTACTACTAGAGGTACAAAACTTATGTCTTGATTTCCCCAGCCACCTGCTTTTGGCAGCTAGCATTGTTTTGTTTTATAGTAGTAACAAATTTTACCTTATATTTTTCTCACAACGAATATTTTCATTGTTTTTTCAACAAATTGTATTTTCAGTGAGTAGTATCTTTCACTGAGTGACTTGATTACCCTAATATGCCATAAAGATTTTAACTTGGCCAAATGTGTCATTGATACATTTCCGCTTACTTGGAAAAAGTCTTTCTCTTGAACAGGCTTATAGATTCAATATGAGTCTTCAACAATTTATAGTCTTCTTTGTTCGCAACTCTTCAACAATTGTTCATCAATGGCAATCTTCGGGATATCCTCGAGAAAAAAAAATTCATTGACTTGAAGACCTATCACCTGTACACTATCAATCAATACATACAATAGATTTATCAATTCTATATTTTATAATATATTCAAATATTTTCCATGCAATACTTCAAATAATTTTAAATAAATAATCATAGGTAACAAAAATACTTCACCATTCCATGGCGGAGAAATTTTTTACCTGGAAACTCAACCACAAAGCTTACATGTTATGAACTGGAAGCTTCCATGGTCAAGCTATTACTTACTTAAATTTACTTTTTTCACTCCTTAATTACCTTAACTTTTCTCTTAATTAAACATCTTATTTTCTTGTTTAATTTTATTTATTCGATTTGTACTTGTTTCCTCTCTTATTAATTATGGAATTTTATTATTGTGATTTTTTCAATTTGTTCAATCCCTTCCTCTTTCTTCATAATATGGTTAGTCTGGTTTATTAGCCTCAATAAGGGCTTTGGCTTGCAAATAAGCAAGAATAAGAAACTGAAGTCGGTGTAGAAGCTCATAAATCTACATTCAAAACTAGGGTTAGAATTGGGGAGGGGGGGGGGTGGGGCAACGACTAACAAGGCAACACAAAAATACGTTGGAATGTAACATCTAACTGGGACACCGATGTGGTACGGACTGACGGGGTTCCAATGCTCAAGCAAGTGAGTTTGGAAGATGTGGAATAAGAAATTCGGAATATACATACAATATTTATCCTTCTCAGTTTGTTATAGTTGTTGTGGTGGTTGTATGGAGGTTCAATTGTATCAATGATCAGGCTAGTTATGGAAGGAGTTGAATTAATGGCGTATGTGGTCAAATTGAGGTAGATATGCAATGTGGTGGAGATTAAGCTTTCAATCTTTAGATGGGATCTAGGGACGAAGAAGATGATGTTCATATCTAAGTAAAGATAGAGTAGATGAATGGCAATATGGCGTACACAATTCTTGACACTTAAGGTTTTGCAAGTCATATTTGATACTATATCTCAGACGCCCCATCGAGTTTTCTATATTCTCCTTTTATTGAGATTGTTGCCGCATATATTTAAAGACACCCCGCTCCCCCAATCCCTTATATGTCTAGATTTAGCGCTGGAGATGTGGGATGACATTGGAGGACGGATCATCCATGGTGTAACATCCCGAAAATTTGAAATAATTTAAAATAATAGAGGCGTTAAAATCGATAATAGTAAGACATTCTCAAGACTTTAAGAAAATACAATACAATAGTTGACTTGCGAAACAGACTATTTTCAAAGCAGCGGAATATAAACCAGTTCTGACAAGCATTATTTTTACAAGCAACGGAATAAAAGGTATAAAAATCCCATTTTTACAGATAAAAAAATAATAATTAATTTTTTAAATAATAAAATAATAATAAATAATAAGAGCGGAAAAAAGTCGAGGTTTTACATTCTTCCCTCCTTAAAAGAATTTGGTCCCCAAATTCACATCTAAGGAAACGAAGAGCTTGAGATGCTGACTCCATAGAGAATGTAAGTTCTCTAATGGACTTGAAGGAGAGTTAACAAATGAACACAATGAACTAGACGTAAAAAAAACATCCCGTTCAAAGACGCACAAAATAATTCAAGAGGGTTCTCAAGTGAGAAGATGAAAAATAATCTGGAATAAGAGGCCAAGAAACTTATCGGTAAAAGTTTTACTGATGTTGAGAATCTGGTTAAGTAATCAAAATCAAAAAATTTACAACAAAGGAGATGGAATAACTGCGAAGGTCTGCTAGAGAATCTAAATTTTTGCATTTTCCGGGCGAAGTTACAGAAAGAGATACTGATTACGATTAGCGAAAGAAGAGAATAGGTCGATGAAAGGTGAAAGTAACAAGATGGCTCCATCGAACGAGAGGATAGAATATGCCCCCAAAACCCCGAAAATAAGTGACTAACAAACGCAAGTAGTTAAAATTGGCTAACATACCACCCCACGTAGACAAATAAGGCACATAGGCAGCAATCCTATGTGGCTCACCGACCACCACTATGAAAGTAATAAAATAATCATAAAAACATAACACCAACATATAACTTTTTCATCTTATGATACAAGAAAATTAGAATCACATAAGACTCACAAACAAGCTCTTAAACACTACTAGAAGACAACTCGAGAACCAGATAACACGAAAGACACAACCTAGGTTCAGCAACTTAGACACCTCACTCACAATCCCAAGGTCCGAAAATCATATCCTGGTATAGCACGAGTAAAAACTCAACTCTGATACCAACTGTAACGCCCCGAAAATTTGAAATAATCTTTAAAACAATAGAGGCGTTAAAATCGATAACAATAAGACATTTTGAAGACTTTAAGAAAATACAATACAAAAGTTGACTTGCGAAACAGACTATTTTCAAAGCAGCGGAATATAAACCAGTTCTGACAAGCATTATTTTTACAAGCAGCGGAATAAAAGGTATAAAAATCTCATATAACTCAAAGTCACTCAAAGTTGTTGAACATCTACCCGACTCAGTCCTCCACTAAACTCCGAAATCTACAAGGAAGGAAAATAAAAGAGTGTGAGATGAAAATCTCAGTGGTGTTCGTGTGTGAGAGTGACCATTAACATATCAATAAGAATTTCATAACAGTCACAATAATATCAATATACAATCAGTTAGTCATTGCAATCAATGATTTATTGGTGCAGTCATCCTTATAACCCCAATCTGAGCCCTTATAACTCATCTCAATCAATCAATCAATACCCACCATAGTACCGGGTGAAACACTACTACTCTCAAGACCCCGGTGGCTTCTGCCTTGTGTCAAGGGATAGTAAGCAGAGGAACCTAAGGAATAACTCGACAAACACAACTGCCCAAGCTATCCACTCGGAAACCTCCACCACAATTGCACATAGTTCGTTTGTTCAATCAATCAATCAATGAAATCAATAATATATAAATAGATATATATTTTCAAATTAATCTTTCGTGCAAAAATCGAGTTTAAGTTGAATCATTGATGTAAGGTCCGTAAAATTTTTCGACTTTTAGTAGCTGAATAAAATATTAATTTTAATATTTTATACGAGTAGAAAATTTTCGCAGACAGGTTAGGTTGAATGTCGTATTTTAATGTCGAGTGGATTCGACGTTAATAATAGAAAACTAGATATACCAAATAAAATAATATTATAATATTATTATAAAATAAATTATTTATTTTATTTTACCGTCGGCTCGAAAATGACTCGACAAATGTCCGGGAAGTGGTTTGACATTTTTCCGGAATTTATTTACGAGTCGTTTAGTAGCCAGAACGAATTAGATGTATATAATAGCGAAAGGACCGAAACGCCCTTAAGTACCAAATTAATTCCTTCACCAGCCAAGGGCAAGATGGTCTTTCCTTCTTCTTCATCACTCCAAAACGGGAATTGGGGGCAGAATACAGATCCAATTTCGTTTTCTTACTCATGTGTGTTCTCCGTTCATCCACCGTGTCGCCAACTCGGACGCCAAATCGGATGGAAAACGTGCTCCATCACGCCACCACCCCGTGCCACCACACGCTCGCCTTCATTTCGCCCAATTCGACACCCGCCCACCACACGCCGCCATTCGATTTGCACAAGACACCATACTCCGCCTCGAGCCACCAGTTGCGCGTGGAATGGGAGAAAGGGATGGAGCCACGATACAACTACGTCGACGAAGAATGAGTGAAGGAGAGTGGAGCAGCGTGGCTCATTCATCCGCCGTGAACCCACGCGAATCGCCACTGCCTACGCCTCGATTCCGGCTATAAATAGCCCATTTCTGCTTCCATTTTACTTGCTCATTCCTTCTGTTCTCTTCCCCTTACTCTGCTCTCTCTACTCTCTCGTTTTCCTCCCTGTTTTTCTGAAATTCCGGTCAGAATTCCGGTCAAGCGCCGCCACATTCTCCGGTCACTACCACCCAACCCCGGCAAACTGCCGAACCCTGATACGAGTCGTTAACTCGACCAAATTCCGGTAAATGCTCGATAGAAATCGAATAATCGAGTACTAGTTTAATTTTGCTCGTTGCGTTGTCCCGTCCCGGTTCCATTCGCTACGCTGTTACGCTGCCCGTCGCTCGACGTGCAATTGGTTAGTCCCGTGTTATTTTAGTATTATTTTATTGTTAATTACCGCTTGTTAATATT
>JAYMSP010002109.1:0-26247 GCA_036897095.1 Plantago elongata
GCTAGTGTGTCTGTCCGCTAGGAGGTAGGGAGGTCCGACCCGCGTGTAAGGTCGAGATGGACTCATTTGGAGATCATCGATTGGGTCGGGGTCTCAATGGACCAATTTGCTAGTCTTGTTGGAAGAGCAAATTTTGGCCATTACAACAAGCATTATCAATAAGAAACAATCATCATCAGTAGGAAACAAGAATTATATTAATACTTCAAACATCACTAACCTTACATTACAAGCACCGTATAATTCAAACATCAAATGCGGAACAAACATTATATTAGTACTGCAAGCATCATATTAGTACTGCATACATAATTTAACATTAAATTATAAGCATTATATAATAAAAATCATAAAAAATGAAAACAAGCATCATAATAATTAGTAAAAGAATTTGTCATGAAAGATGTAGAAACCTAGAAGATTGATTATTTTGATGATGATGCTTGTAATTATAAGGTGATGCTTGTTTAATTTGTTTCAACTGCCATGTGAACGTATTTTAATTTAGTTTCCTATAAATATGTGATAGATTTTATCAATTATAGTGTATTTTATTTCAAATTTACTAAATATAATTAATTTGTAGGAAGTTTATCATCAATTTGTAGAAAGTTTTTTAGTAAGAAGTTTTTAAAAATTACACTAATTTTTAATTAAATTTGTATTTTTTTTAAATGAAAAACATTATTATTAAAAATGCTACGAATTTACAAGAACATAGAAATATCCGAAATTGAATTCCCAATTACATCAACACCTCATAAGAACCATACAATTTGGCCACAGTTCCCGAAGCCAATAATACAACTAACTAATACAATTAGGACCAACACCTTTTCTCCAAAAGATCCACGAATTCTCTGCCCATCATCAACGAGAACCATATTAACATTCCGGATTCCAGAAAACTCAAACGCAATGACCATTGAGACGGCAAAACCATGGAGACCACCTATACACCCTCTAACACCCCAAGTGACACGTGGAACACGTAGTAACTTTGGTCACCCCTTTCGTCTAATGTATTTTAACACAAAATCAAAGCAAGAGTGGGGGTATTGGTCGCAATTAATTAACTCAAATCAAGATCAAGGTGGAGGAAATACTTCCATCACACACAAAGTATGATACTAAGTGATGTTCCAATGGCTACCGACCAGTATCACAAGAGACAAAGACATATTTTCAGTAGTAATAATGATCTCCCCTCTAGTATGTCTTGACTGAAATCAGGCCAAGAGTTAGGAGAAACCGTCGCAATTGACCGAAACCTATAAAAAAAATTGTAGCCGTAATCGACTATCAAAGTAAAGCTCGGCCAAGCCATGTTTCTTTAACAAATCCATTATTGCCCTAGACCCTAGCCCTAATATAAAGGGGAAACCCCCCTACGCTAAAATATAATTTTCAAGTGTAATTTTATGTACAACCCAGTCATCTTATGTTTTATTTACGATTGTAAATTGATTGTTAATTTATAATTTCAAGAGCTATATCAATTAGTTTATCCCTGTGAACGATTTGATGATAATTACTTAATCAAATTTGATTTAGTGATGATGCATAGACAAATTTGATATGCACAAGTTCCTTCTTATTATACTATTGAAATTGACACTATCAGTGTGAAAAATAATTCACACCATAAGGTAAATGCTTCACACTAAAACCATTTAGTGTCAAAACATAAACACTAGTATTTAACACTATAACCCTTGACATTGAAGAAGATATAGTGTGAATATATACAAAATCACACTAATATTTCACACAAATGCAATTTTTTTTTTATAGATAAGAAAGGGATAATTATAATTGGTTAACAGGTGAGTCTCAATACACCTTGTTGAAATTCCTGACACTTAAATTCTGTCAGAATGGCAATTTTCAAGCAATAACACAAACATAAATACTTGCATACAAGTTTGCAAATAGCCAAAACACAAATGTCGAACGAGCTAGCCTGCTGAAGATGACATCTATACTATATCGGCTGTCCTGCAACTTGGCCTCAAGTGCCACCTCCTTATAATTATTATGCAGATCTATAATTTTGAAGGTGACATAATATACAAATGAACTGTTAGATTTCTCCCATAAGTTAACTGATTCTACACTCAAAACCACAGGCATAACTTCGGTCTGATCTTTGAAGTAATCATCCATGGCCAATTTGGCCATGTAGTATACATGATCGAAGCACTCTGGGAAACAACTACTCTGGTGAATCTTCTTCAGCCTTGGCTTCAGTAAAGTAAGGCATGATATATGCCTGGGAGAGTAAGGCTGTGTTCTCTTTAACTAAGATTTACTAAACTGAACTGAAGTAAGATATAAATTATAACTAAGCCGAGTTGAACTGAACTGGACTGAACTGATTTTCAGTTGAAGCACAGCCTAACTACATTTGAATTCCTCAAACTTGATAATAGTGTCAAAATATATTTACGAAGTCTTTTTAACAACACGTTCTAATCTTTCTTGGTGTTCCCGATCAACTCCATCAGCTGTGGACTTGAGTAACTGTTCAATTCTGATATTAATGTCAACATATCTGATTTCTCATCGTTCCAATATTTTCCAGCTGGTTCATCATTATGACTTGATTTCTGCTCAGATGGTAGACTAGTGCTATTCGGCTTCATCCTGCAAGATACGGCTTCCATATTCAAATTAGCCGAATTGTGCCATACACTGGCTTGAAAAGTAGCTATGACTCCCCAACAAGCCTTAAAGGTGATGTTATATGTGCTTCCCTGACAAATAGTATACAACACCCTATCGACAGCCAGCACCTTAAATCCCTTGCCCGATTTCTTATTGTACTCACGGAGAGCAAGAGTGGCCATATAGAAGATATGATTATAACCTTCTAGGTGTTTTTCATACTTATCAATCACCACTTGTCTTGGAATCACATTGGTGAGTCCCAATATGATACTGGGAAAGTCCGTGCACTCGCGTCCCTCACTCTCACAAAGAGAGAGGACAGATCTGTGAATCTTAGGCAACAACTTCCTTTTCTCTTCCGGAGAACGGCGATCAAGGCTCAATCCACTCCAGAATATGTTACAATTGGAGTTTATCAATGATTAAAGATGTTCCTATTCAAATAACACAATCAAAATGTACCACTTATCCTGATTCGGATTGAAATTCGTTCAAAGATAAGGAGGAAATTGTTGAGAAAGACAAAGAAGCCTAGTCCTCTGAAAAGAGTGATACTGGAAGAGTATTAATGATTGATGTTGAAGGTAGAGCCAAAGCCTAGATAATTGTGGATTGTTGAAGAAGCAAAATTAATCGCTAGATGGCATGGCCATAAATAGCATTATATGTACTCCCGAATTTATACATTAGTGCAAATTGTGGAGTTGTGTTAATGCAATGAGTCATATGGTACGAAGCAATTCGTTGGGGCTTCGACAATGTGGACAATATCACGCCAAGATGTGTGTGGAACAATCATGAATAACCTTGCATGGTCAATGGACCGGGTCGTTACATGATCCCTATGTGATTTAGAAGAATTGATTTTCTTGTTCAAAACACAGATAAGTGATATGTATGCTAAGAAAGTGAAAATCTTAAAATAATCTCATATTAAAAATTCTATAATAACTAAGGAATGCCTCGTATCACTCTAGTGTACTATAGTGGAGTTTTCTCACATTTGACAACATACAACTATAAGATAAAGTAAAGAGGATATGTATGAATGTTGAAACTTCGTAGAATGTAGTCCTATTGACAAATTCACATTTTATGGAATACATCTCAATTGGTAAGACGTTTTTAACTCCAATCTTTAACTCAAATAAATACGTTTAGAGTTTGAATATGAAAAAAAAAAAAAAAATTCCAAAAAGGGGTGGAGGGAGTATAGGCAAAGAGGGAAACAAAGGAATGAGTGTAGTGGTTTTGGTTAACGGGTGAGAGGATATCTATCGTATCCTCCGAAAAAGCAAACCAATGGCCATTACACCACCAACCACCAAGCTAACCTCAAACGCCATCATTTTGCTTCCTCCTCCTTCCATGGCTACTCTTTCCACCTCCCTCATTCCTTCTCGCCGCCGCACCAATCTCATCTTCCTCCGTTCTGCCGACTCCTCTCGCCGCCGTCCACCTCGTTTTTCAACTCGCTTTCGTATCTCCGCCGAACAGACTATCTCTCCAGGTAACTAACCAAATGTATCCTCATTCATGAAGCTAATGTAATCTATCTCTATGTTTTTTATTTTGCCGCTTACTTGTTGCTTGCTACTGTCGTTGAATAAAATTGAAATGTGTGTTGATTTGAATTTGTTTCGATTCTAGTGGCTGTCACTCATATTCGTATGCTGTGGAGATTGCATTTTTGTGGATTTTGGTGCTGATTAGATGAAAACATGTGTATCGATGGAGTGTTGAGTTTGACTTAACTATATTGTTGGAGTATCTGATTTCCTATGCTCTTATATCAAGTTGTGGCGATTGAATAGTAGTTAACATGAGTGATTTAGAGAAGTTCATTTATGCTTATTAGTACTCCTTTATGAATTTTACTGTTGGACAATCATCGATGTCAACTATTTGATTGTTTAAATTGAATAGTTGACGAGCTACATGATTTAATGTCACTTGGCTTATAATTGGCCTGTTTGTGAATTGGAATCTTAGTCTGTGCTGCTATTAGGCGAATCCCGTGCAGCTATCAAAATGGAATGTGTTCTGGTGGAGTGTCAAGTTGCTTTGTCAATTGTCGTAGTTGAATTTAATTGCTTGTTAGTTAGTTTATTTGTTGTGCATATTGGATATTAGCAAAGCTACACGAATTTCATATCATTTAGTATGCTCTGATCTTGTACTTACCATGTGCTTGAGAATTTCATTTGACGGAGTAGGAAATGGTATCTTAGTACAGACGGTTTCGTGGAGAATTCCGTGCAGCTATGAATGAAACGATGTGTTGTGATGTAGTGCTTGCTATGTAGCATTTGATTTTGATTGCCTACGTGTTAGGTTTGCTGGTTGTGGTTGTTGAGTGACAACTGAGCTTTCATGATTTTGTGGTGTTTTGCATGGCACCACAATACAAATTGTTTGTGAATTTGATTCTATGGAGAACGAAATTTGAATTTTCAAATGTGCCATTATTAGGTGAGCTCCATCCTGTAATTTATGAATGCAAAGTGTTCTGACGGAGTGTTGAGTTGCTATGTCATACTTGAATTTTAATGTCCTATGTGGGTTATGGAACATGAATTTTGAATTTTGGCTTCACTGAATGATTATGTGGTATTCCTCGTTACGCTGTTGTATACATACCACGTTCTTGTTAATTTGATTCCATGGAGAAAAAAATTGAAATTTTATGGAGTGTTATTAGGTGAATTTTATGCTGCTATTAATTATTCGAGCAATAGGTTTCTGACAGAGTAGTGACTGATGTGTATTTGTATTTGATTGCTCGGGATGAAGTGACCAGTGTGATCCTGTGGATTTTACCATGACTTTATGCCTACAATGTGTTTGCAAATTGGACCATATTCTGAGAATGTTGAAACTATGATAACATGAAATGCTGAAGGAATTCCTATATCTATTTAGCATCTCCTAAAGACAACAATATCTCTCTTTCTTTTGCAGCTCAGGGTATTGAGAATGTTGTAATTATAGGATCAGGTCCTGCTGGATACACGGCAGCGATATATGCTGCTCGTGCAAACTTAAAGCCTGTCGTGTTTGAGGGGTTTCAAGTTGGTGGTGTTCCAGGAGGACAATTAATGACTACTACTGAAGTGGAAAATTTTCCTGGATTTCCAGATGGAATAACAGGCCCCGACTTAATGGATAAGTAAGATAGCTCTATCAAAATATTTGTTGGCTCAACTTCTTATGTAACAGTAGCAGTCTCACAAGTTATTCTCTGACTATGTTAATTTCAACAGGATGAAAAAACAAGCTGAGCGGTGGGGAGCAGAATTGTATCAAGAAGACGTGGAGTTCGTTGATGTTAAAAGTAGTCCATTTACAGTGCAAAGCAGTGAACGCACGGTTAGAGTTCCCTCATACTCCTCAAGTTTGCAGAATCATTTATTATATCTGCCCTGAAATCAGTGACACCATGCCCGTACTGCGCCTTTGGAGTCATTAAAATGGAAAGTCTTATAAGACACAGATCAATTCTTACAATTTTAAAAAATTTAAGTAGTCTTAATCATAGCTTCTCTTTCTGTGGAGTGCAGTGTTTGTCTTGTCAAAAGAAAACGAAAAGGAAATCCCTCATTGATGTTTTAACATAAATTTAATCACCTTAGTAGTTTTTTTTTTTTGCATGCTTTTATGATGTAATTGCCATGCAATCCAATCTTATAGCTTATTAATCATGTTTAACATAAAACACACACACTAGGGCCTTTGTAATGTTAATATATATATCGCGTGTGGAATTAGTCTCTGTATGTTTCAACATATTTAGTCAAAAAGTTACTATGTAATGTTTGCCTGTTTTGGTCCTGGATACATTTTTTCATCCTATTCTATTTAAATTTGCTTTGCTTCACTTGGACTTGCATTATTGCTTGCTATAAAAGTTCTCTTATATTTTCAGGTAAACTGAAGCATTATTGTCTCATAACTTCTTAATAATGTTTAACCTAACACCAGACTTACATTGCATATGTTTGAGTTGCATGTGGGTGAACACATTTTGTTGAAACTATGTCCAAGTCCAGGATACCTTTTCTATCCAGTTATATCTTAAGTCTCATCTATTTATTCCATTGTAATGGCTTTGTTTGGCTATGAGTTGCATTATTACTTATAAAAGTTCTTTGTTCCCTTTACAGGTAAAATGCCACAGTATAATCTATGCAACTGGCGCCACTGCTAGGAAACTGAATTTGCCCCGGGAAGATGAATTTTGGAGCAGAGGAATCAGTGCATGTGCAATTTGTGATGGAGCATCCCCACTCTTTAAAGGACAAGTCCTTGCTGTGGTTGGAGGAGGTGATACAGCTACAGAGGAAGCAATATACTTGACAAAGTATGCTCGTCATGTCCACCTCCTTGTTCGTAGAGGCCAACTAAGGGCATCAAAAGCAATGCAAGATAGGTGAGTTACATAGCTTTTCTCTTCACTTTGCTCATGGCAATAAGTGAACCTTTTTAGTCTGTATTCTTTCGTGTTGGTTTTAGTTTCTGATATGTTTTAATTTGTTCTTTTTCATAATTCAATGGATAAAATTATAATTAAATACTAAACTAAGTAAATAAATAGACTGAAGCTCCTAGAATGGCTATCTCGATTTAAAGTATGTGTTGGATCCTTGGTTAGGCAAGAATCTACAACTGATGTGACTCCTGAAAACTTGGCAGTGTTCAGGATTCGACTATTATAGTGCTCTAAATTCCGTTATTGCGGATGTGATATGTGAAAATACTTCATCATAAAAAATGGCACAGGGTCTAAATTGTTTTGATTCTATAGTTAATACTATTTGAATTTATTGTGTAAGGATACATCACTTCGATGTATGCCATGAATATGCTTTATGTTTACACTAAACATGTTCTAGGAAGTAACTATTGGAATACAAATAATTGTAACTTTCAAGATTTCCTTACAACTTGGTGTGACCTAAGTTGAATTCTTTCATACAAATGAATGTTATTATTTATAGTAATATATTTCCCAAAATACTCTCCATATATTACTCCTTACCTTATAATCTAATCAATCACATTTGAGTTTAAAAACAAGATTATATAAGATCAAGCATCATAGGCTCAACTCAATGTTTAAAGGTCATTACCAAACATAATTAATACCCAAACTAAATAAACACCAAGCATCATAAGCCCAATGAACATAATGTCAAACATCAAACTCCCAATCATCACAACATTAAGCATCGTAAGCCCATCTAACATTAGGCCAAGCATGGAAAACCCAAACATCAAATCCCAAGCATCGCAAAAGCATTACACCAAACATCATAATCCCAACTCCTGGGCATCCTATACACAATCATCATAAATGTACAAAGCACATCAGTTATAATTATAATTTTAGGAATTTATATATTGATTATTGATTTATTTGTCATATTAATAATCGGCTAATACGTACAAACTTTGAATGAGGTCATTTTGGTCATATCATTTATACACTGGATCAGAGTTATCCACGACCACAATCGCTCCGATCCTCCAGGAGCTCCGGCCACTCCTGGCACAATGGAGTAGACGTAAATTGGAAAGCGCCCGTAGTAGCCGAAGTTACAAATTTGCCGCCGACTTGCTGACCGTAATAAGATTAGAATGAATAACAACAACCGTTTATGTTTCTCTCCTCTAGATCTTGGCTTTGGGTGTCCTCCTATCTTCTCTAACGGCGATGGAGGCGGATCTCCGACGAGAGAATTTCTTTCTACATTTATGTTCTATTCTTCTTTCTTCTTCTTCTTCTTCTTTCTCTTTTCGAATTTTATGTTTTGTCGTGTCTTGTTGCTTAACTTTTCTTGAATTTGCTTAAAACTTCTAGATTCATACTTTGAATTGTCTACTATGACTTTGATTATTAGTATATTTTTCATCTTCTAATGTTTGGTATTTATTTTGCATATTTATGAACATTATGAGTTATAGAAATATATATTTATGTACATATATTTTTATGAGAACAATGTTTAATACTCCGAATAGCAATCATCGCGCTCTCCTGCTACTTGGGGCTCGGCCGCTATCCGGTATTGATAACTATGCATTAGATTGTACTTCCTCTGCCAGGAGAATAGCTTCCCATATAATTTGGAGATATTTTCATAATATAATTTTGGTAATTATTTTATAGGTTATTATTACATATATTACCCCCATGATTCAAAAAAAAAAAAAAGAATGATACCCCAATTGATAACCTACTTCTCATCTGAGTTCCAATGATTTTATTAATTACATCTATGTCCAAAAATTGTTGCAAAAGGCCTTCTCGTGATGCTTTTGGAATAATTTTTGGACTTAGATGTTAGTGTTCAAATTGTGGGAACTCAAATGTAACTGGGAGATTTATTTAGATATCATAAGAAATTCACTCTTATTTTTCATATATGATGGATTAATTTTTGTCAAATGAAAGTTGTATTACTAATATTTATGAAAATATTTGCGGCAATAGTAATATTTAATTATCACTAAACTATATAGTGCCTTAGTTAACACAGCACTACAGGTGTCTACTGTTGTAATGTACATCCAAGCATTGCGAAAAGAGATGTGGTGCATTTTAGTACTAAATTTCCACAACATGATAAACTTAGGTGGTACTCAAAATCTGTCATTGCAGTTGGCACATAATGAAACAGAATTAGGGTATATGATACCATTATCAAGACTCTTGTTTTAGTTGCATCGAGTAATATAGATGTAACAAGACTTAGGTCTTAGTGTTTGGTATATATATATTTATTCGTGAAACTTGGGTGTTGTCTGTCAAGAGCTATGCAATACTTGGAGGCTTATATCCTACCAGTTAGTCATTGTGTCGGTGTGTTTCTACGTAATTTTGCAGTAGTTGTATACTCTCTCTGTTCAATTGGATTTTACATGTTCCTATCTTTGGAAAACTGTTGCATATCTCTATTAGTTGATCCTACATCTGAAGCAATTAACACACATGCTGCAGACCCTCCTAAAAAATCAATCCAAAAGCGAATGTATAATCCAATGGGGTGGATTGAGTATGTAGTCCGTGTTCTGTATTGTAAGATGTTTGTTTGGTTGTGTATTATTTAGCAGTAGTTGGGGAAAAGCTGCTTATTCTTTTTCTGGTTCTCATTTCTTTCCTGTCCTGTATTTCTTTCAGTCTGCCAAATTACTCCTTATCATTTGCTAGGAAAATACTTCTAATGTTTCAAGAAAACATATCATCAATCATTTAAAAGGAAATGATCTTTCCTGATCTCTAATTTAGAGGCATTTTTTTGGCTGTCATTTCAGGTCGATTCATCTACTGATGAGCAATAGTTTTTAAGTTTCAACTCCCTGGATGTTTGTTTAACAGGTTGATTATGGCGAATGTTTCAGAGTCTATAACAACCCAAACATCACCGTCCACTTCAATACAGAACCCGTGGATGTTGTCAGCAACACAAAAGGGCAGATGTCAGGAATTCTGGTGAGAAAGATCGATACACAGGAAGAGTCTGTTCTAGAAGTTAAAGGCTTGTTTTATGGGATTGGTCATTCTCCGAATAGCCAATTGTTGCAAGGACAAGTTGATCTTGATGAAGCTGGTTACGTATTGGTCGAGGAAGGTTCTGCCAAAACATCTGTAGATGGTGTATTTGCTGCTGGAGATGTACAGGTAAAATACTGAATTCTAAATCTTGTACCTATTTTCTCTAATTACATATTTACCGTCAGTACCAAATTACCAATTTTTACATGTAAAATACTGAAAATCTTGTTACTCTTCTTGTAACTAAATATGGACCTTCAGTACCAATTTTTCAATATTGTCCAGTTCTGCCAAAACTTTGGTCAGTATCTGAGTTATATAGTTCTCGTAACCAATATCTTCAGACTCCATCTTTCTCATTTTTTCTGAAACTTTGTTTCTTATCTGAGTATTATGGTTGTATTAGGATCATGAATGGAGACAGGCTATAACTGCAGCTGGATCAGGGTGCATTGCAGCCCTTTCAGTTGAAAGATATCTTACAAGCACGAATCTACTGATTGAATTTCACCAGGCATGTAACTTATTTTTTCCTTTTGTGCAGTCATATCGCCAACTTTTACGCCCCCCAATCCCATGACTTTTTTTCACATCAGAAATTTGTTTTCCGTGCTTTTTCTTTGATATAACTTAAGCTAAAAAGGAATTGTGGAAACTCAAGATTTTCCCAGAACAATCCTGCTTCCAACAGGATTTAGTAAAGAAAAAAAAAGAGTTGAACTATCCCCGGTGGGAAAAGAGTAACACCTCCATATTCTACAATTTGAACTCAAGCTGACATGTTTTATATTGATTTTTTTTTTGGAAGATTGACATAAGAAAAGCTAAAATTACATCTTTTAATTAATTTATGCTTATGTATCTCTCTTGTTTCTATCTGCTCGACTTACACAGCCAGCAAGGGAAGAGGTTAAGAAAGAGCTAACAGAAACAGATGTGGTTGAACACTTTGATATAACACTGACAAAACATAGGGGACAGGTATGACCGCTTATATATCTCTAGATACTCTGGTGTTTGTTGACACTGCTGTGTGGGTCCTGAAGTACTTTTTTGATGCAGTATGCTCTACGGAAGCTGTACCATAACAGCCCAAGGATTGTATGTGTTCTATATACTTCACCAACATGTGGCCCTTGTAGGACTCTGAAACCAATTCTTAGCAAGGTATACACATTACGACTGCTTGTGTTTTTTAATTCATTTTACTGTTCTTAAATGATTTCAAGGTCAATTTATCATATATTGAGTTCTGAGTGTCATGTAAGATAAAATAGATGCATAATTGATGAAAACGACAGAGCATAAAACCTGCTAGGGTAGCTATACCACAATTTACAACAATTTTTCCTCTGAAGTTTGTTGTGATTGAATTTACACTTCCATTACGCACAGTTCTCCTAAGTTTACAGTCACATTATGAGCAAGTAATTCATGAAGTTTGTGTGGCAGGTAATAGATGAATTCGAGCAGAACGTACACTTTGTTGAGATTGACATCGAGGAAGATCCGGAAATAGCTGAGGCTGCTGGAATCATGGGTACCCCTTGTGTGCAGTTTTTCAAAAATAAGGAAATGATCAGGTTGGTTCCTTTAGACCTTGTAAACTCCATGTAACGTAATAAATGCGTGTTATTTTTTTTAATTATAAAAGAATTGTAGCCCATGCCAATTCTGTATCTTGATGTTAAATGCCAATTCCGAAGTTGATCACACTGAAGATATATTGTGTCTTTTTACTGGAACTGCAGGACTGTGTCAGGTGTCAAAATGAAGAAAGAATATAGGGAGTTCATTGAAGCAAATTTATGAGCATTGTTGAGAGTAAACCAATGCATGAACTCGATTTTTTTGCCATGCATGATGCAATACTGGCCATTCAATTTTGGTTTGTAAAAGTTGTTAATGAATATCCCATGTATTTACGATTCACAATGTAAGAATAGTTGAAAGAAATATATTTTTGCGGAGGGCTTATTTTCCTCATGCAGCAAAGAAGTTTTTTGGAGCTTGGAGATTATTAATACCGTTAGGTACTGTTTGGTTTTTAAATAAATGATTAGCAGTATTTTTTCATGCAAATCTTGTTTTACCACAATCCCATTATTTTGGAAAGGAAATTTGAAGATTTTGATGTTTAGTTGTTTTTTTATATTAAATACAGATTCGATTTAGTTTAGTTTAGCTCAATTCAATTTTGTTTAGAATAAGAATACAGCCTATTTTATGAGGACTAGTCTAGCTTACCTGCATATCAGGTTAGGCTAGCTAGCTGGTGATTCTAAAATGTAAGTTAGAATTTAGATCTCGATTAAGTAAAGTACTACTTCTAGTGAGCAAGTCACATTAGTTCTTGATCTGTCATTAGCTAAGATATTTGTCGTAATACAAATATCTAAGCATATAGTATATAAAGTTATCTACACAGATCTACATATCAGAAAATATCTCAAGTTGGCACATTGAGATATTTGTTCCAGTTAGGAACCACCCAAATCTTCTGTAATAATATTGTAATTCTTCATCTCTTGCATGCATGAGATGAGACTAAATGGTTGAGATGAATATATAACTCATAAAATAAAAATATTCTTTCTAGAAATTGATTGATCTTACAATCTCGAACTTGGTAGCTCAAAAGATTTGAGAAGTAACATGACTAGTCCACTATTCATAACCCGGAGACTTATCTTGGTTCGTATCTATTATACAAATTGAATTTCCATTGAAATAGACTTCCCATATAAGCGAAGCCGTCACCTTACCAATTTTATGGAGTGGTTTGCTAGTGCCAATGCCAACATCGGATTAATAAATAACTTTCAAACTAACTTGTAATCATCTTAACCAATTTTATGGAGTGATTTTTTCTAATCATCTTTCCGTTATAAAACTAACTTATTTGTTTGTAAATTGTAGGCTTTCAATTTTATAAATTAAAACAATCTTTGTGAGTGATTTGGCAAAGTGTTTCACCTCAAGTCCCACGGACATTCGCCTAACCAAGCACCTCTCAATGATCAGTCCTTTCTATTTCGCTTCACCACTCGTTCCAGAATTGCTTTGATTTGTTTGCCTATTGCTCACTTCAACTTGCCACGGTTTCACCGGATGATAGGGTGTTGCCACTCTATGGTTGATATGATACTTTCTTATGCATTCCGCAACACAATCTGTTGCAAAAGTGTGATCGTACTCCATTACGAAGCTCTCTGATCAACTTTGATCACCATCCATGATCCACCATCCACCATCACCCATCATTGTTCGACGACTATGATCGGCTAGCTCCTTCCCATAAGGTCAGTTAGCCTTTCGTCGGTGTTCCTCCGTACATTGCGAAATCAACAATATAAGTCGACGCTTGTCAGTTGTCGTCATTTCCCCCTCTCTATCTCTTTCATTTAAATACACCGGCTGTAATTCATCCAACTTGAGCGTCGGAGTCCATACTGTTGGGATCACAACGGTGTCACATTGGAACCTCACGTCTATGTTTGTTATTATTGCATTCTAGGTTGTTGGTGCTCTCAATTTCTAGCTCTATTTTGATTGTAGACTTCTGAGTATTTATAAATATTTTTAAATTTATTGCAATTTTCAATTCAAGTGTTATACTAATTCCGTTTTCTAAATAACTTTGATATTTACTTTATGCGCAAAATTTAAAGAGTTTGGTTAAAAAATATTTTATATAGATAATAAAGTAATAACTGTATAGTAAAAAATAAGAACGAAAATTAATAAAGTAAGAAAGAGAGTGATTAAAACATTAATAATCAGAATGTTAAATGCATGACAACTTTTACTAAACGCAGGACGTATTTTTATATATTACAAACAACACCACAACTATTGTAATTAATAAAATAGTCCTATAATTATAAAACAATTACAATTTTATCTAAACAAACATCTAAACCAACCATATTATCCGGAAAAAAAAATCGAAGAAAATTTAAAAGAAAACGAAGACGAAGGACACGAAGAACGAAGAACAATCCACCGCCCCGACCAGTCTAGCAGGAGAAGCTCCGACCAGATCTGATCGGAGCTTCTCCGACGATCTGGGCAGAGCTTCACAGCTCCGACCGGAACAAATATTAACGATTACGAATATGAATTATAACAATATAAACATCTCAAATTCATCATTATCTGTAAAATATGGTTAATGATTTTATAATAATCATTTTTGTTACGTTATGGTATCGTAGTGTATATACGTTCATATATTTTCCGAAGATGTGATAATTTGATAAATTTTACAAAAATTGAGATTAATTCTATATTTACATAGGGCCTTTTGTAATAGATAAAAATATCTCATGCGTTTAGTAAAAACGGTCCTGCGTTTAACAATCCCCTTAATATTAAGGATAGTGAGTCTTTGTAAAAAGAAGTTGAAAGTTTTAAATAGAACGTCCAGAATGAAAAAATGTAAAGAAATCTTTAAAACGGAGAGAGTAATTCTTTTTTTGAAATTATGTAATTTTTATTTTCATGTAATACAATTTCAAAATTAATGTAATGTATTATAATGAATAAACCACATTAAAATGAATTGAATAACGAAGTTTAAAAGGAGATTATAACAAAAATGAAATGAGAAGTTAAGTTTAAGGGAAATGTAACAATAAAATGATTGTAAATCTTATCGGTTGAAGTTTAGAGTTCCAAAACTTATATATATGATCGCGATTACTAAAATGATATGTAAAATATAAACTGATATATAAATAGTTGTAAGTGTTAAAGATATTTTTGGCAAGAATTTGTATTGTATTATTTTAATTGAAATTAATGTTTATATGATAACAAAAATGTAATTCATTGAAATTAAAATAAGTAAAATTGAATTCGATGGCGAGAATGTTGTTGAAGGCAAGTTGGGGTGAATTATGTGATTAGCTTATTCTATGATGAAAAGGGCGGGCAGTGTTTTAAACCGTGAACTGGAGAAGTATAACCACATCATTACATGTCGACTTTAACAATTACAATCCTCCGAAAGCACAAGCATGTAAATACAAAAGGACCCTTATGTTACAAGTAATCATGATTAACCATCAACCATACGTAAAAAAAGCAACAAATCAAATTCTCAACAAGAAAATACTTAACTCCGGTCCACCACTCCCATCCGGGTTCAACATATAAAACGCCTCCGAATCCCGGTTCCCTACCACCCTCTCGAACCGGGCTCTCATGTACAACAACTCCCCCTCCCCACCACCCTCCTTCCGCCCATCTTCCACCACCGGAATCACCCCCGCCCCGACCGAAACGCTCCGAACCGTACTCAAAATATGCCAATCAGACTCGCTACATGCCCTAGCCGGCGCGTATCCACACTTCCTCCCATTACAATACATCGTCCACCCCGTCTCCCCAAATAACTTCACACGCGCCGCTGACGCGTTTCCATGGCGGCGCGTGGGCGCCACCTTTTCACACTCGAGGGCGATGCGAACGAGCCCGGATGACATTTCTTTGACTAACGACGAAGTGGAGACCGCAAACTCGACTATGAAAACCGGTGCGGCTCGAGGGTCTAGTTGGACCGCAAAGCTGACGAGGCCCCTGCGGTTGCCGAATAATGTTCCGGTCACTTTTCGACCCAGGGCAGGTGTGATGGTGGTGGGGATGGTGAGCCATTTGTAGGTTGGGAGGATGGATGGGAAGGTGAATATGGAGATGAGGGAGCGGAGAAAGGTGGTGATAGTGACTCCGGTACGATGGCGGGTCGTTGTGATCGACCGGTCTGGTGTCGCGGACGAAGATGAAGGTAAGAAGTTTGTTGTAGTTGAGATGATCTTTGTTGAGCTATTGCAGCTACTTGTTCTTGGAAGAACTAATTGTTCATATTGTCTCATTGTGTTTTTATAGTTGTAAGGAGAATTGGATGATCGAAAATGGGATAGGAATCAACTTTCTGTGCTAAGAGAGTGGGAGGGGAGGGCAGGGAAGGGAAGGGAAATGGGAGTTTAGTAGTGAAGACATGAGATCGATCGGGTAATATTTATATGCAAAGTTTGAATATTAGTAGTTTAGTTTAATTTAATTTAATTTAATTTAATTTAATTTAATTTGTCGATTATTGAGAGTATTAATGTTTTTTTCTTCATTGTTGGTGTGGACTACAAAAAGCCACAGTCCACTCTACACGTGCCTCAGAAATATGAATCAAGATGACATTCACCGGTTCATCCTTTGGAGGTCACCATGAAGCCATTCGATATAGAGTTCGAGCTTTAGATTGTATCGCAACACACTTTGTCGAAGTAGATATCTTAAAATATAATTATACAGGTTTTGAAGGTTAATTATATAAGTGTAAATTAATTATGTTTTTAAAAAATAATTAAAGAGTCACTCAAACTTTCAATCAATTAGTTGAAGGTGATCGTCTTACCTACTAACTCATTTGTACTTCGTTGGCAAGTATAAATTAATATGTATAATATATTTTTTATGAGTTTTATATTCTTCATAGTTTTGTATGTTCACATTACGGATTCATGTGCCCTAGCTAGCAAGGGTACTACAAATTAAAGGTTCGAGTATGATTCAAGGTCGTGGTGAAATTGATATATGAATCAACATATGGCAGAATATTTTCACTCTTAAGATGATGATGAGAGTAATTTAATGAGCCGAAGTTTATACTCAATCTAGATGGAGTCAAATTCATATGTCAGGCATGCTTTGTTACAACTTATAACAGCTTACAAGAGTTGGAACAATTACTCTGGAGTGTCATGCTCTCTCATGTAAAGTTAACAAAAAAAAATTAACTAATAACTGAATAATTAATTAATAATTTATATTTTCAATAGATTATTCTAATTAAATTTTCAAATAAACTAACTTGTAAGAAGCTACGAGTTCACGTAATAAGCTTTTTATCAAAAAAATTTCATGAAGCTGAAAAGCTAACTGAAAATGAGTGGTAAACAGAGCCTTAGGCTATTTCCAAAAGTCGGTTGTATTTTTACTATGGTTATGTTTAGCAAACTAGCAGAAAAGGTAGCTAGTAGCTTCTCTGATAGTTTTTTTTCTTCAACGAGCTAACTTGATTAGCTTTTCAAATCAGTTAATTTTTTTCAAGCTAGGTTGTTTAAAAATCTGCGCGTTCATGTTACAAGTTTTTTTATCAAAATCGGTCATTGAACTAAAATACTAACCGAAAAGCCAGTGGTAAACATGGTCTACATTTTTCAACAGAGTTATGAACAAGAGAATACTTCAATTAATTATTCCAATAATAGGGTAATTAAAATATATGATACTAGAAACAAACGTGACTTTTTTCTAATAAATAAGTGTACACACACACTTGTTTTGAGTGCCTTTTTATTTTTTATTGATATTTATGGATTTGATCATAAAATAGGGTAATTAAAATATATGATACGAGAAACAAACGTGATTTTTTCTAATAAATAAGTGTGTGTACACACACACTTGTTTTGAGTGCCTTTTTATTTTTTATTGATATTTATGGATTTAATCACAAGTCGAAATATAGTTAGAGCCCTTATGTGTCTTGAATTTATATTAAATTCGGTTAATATCCATTTTGTAACGTTTTCGGATATGTTTGATGATCGTCAATTAAGGGGAGACATTTTCTCCATTTTTCTTATGGCAATCAGCTAAATTGGACTGGTACTTCAAATGATAGTAGGAAAGCTCCTGTTTCTTGGGATTCTATTTGTCGGCCTCGTAAGGAAGGTGGTCTTGGACTTACTCATCTTCTTACTAGTAATAAGGTACATATGTTCAAGTTACTGTGGGCAATCCATGCTAAGAAGGATAAAAAAGGATAAAATGTGGATTAAGTGGATTCACAATTATTATATGAGAGGGCGAGCACTTGAGTCTGTGGTACTTCTTTGGATGCTTCTTATTTTGTTAAGAAGTTGATTAAGTGTCGAGATTTGTTGATTGAGGTGGGAGCTTGGCGGGCAGTGATTGAAGTGCCAATCTTCAATCATGTTCGCTGTTATGATATTTTGCGGCCTCCTCTTAGCAGTGTTGTGTGGAAGGAACTTGTTTTGAACAATAGATGTACTCCTTGTGCTAGGTTTGTTGAAAGTTGTGGCTTGAATTATGGGAAAGATTAGCCACTAAGAGCAGGCTACTTTATATGGGTGTACAAGTTGATGCATACTTTACTTTGCGCTGTTGGTATTGAGGACATTAATTATTTAGGGGCTGATTGGCATGACATTTGAATGAGAATTTTACTGAAATTATGTTTGGGATGAAATTGAAATGGGGTATTTGAAATGTATTTTAGGCCAAATCAATATTCATCGAGTCAAATGTGGGCACTTAAATACCTGGCCAATCAGCCCCCTATTGTTTAGTTGTCGAGTAATAACTGATCCTTGGACTGCTTTATTTCAATGGTATGGTGTTACTTGTGCCTCTAGCTTTTGGAATTGTGTTGTTCAAGAACTCTGTCGTTTGGTGAAAGGCAAATCTCCACGAAGGAGAGTTTTGAAGGCTTTATATTCGGAGTTCATCTATGCGGTTTGGACAACAAGGAATCATAAAATCTTCAACAGTGTAGCTATTGATATGAATAGGCTACTTAGGCAGGTTGTCCAAATAGCCGTTGATATATGTTTTTCGGATGCTAAATTAGTTCCTGTGTCTCAGAGTTTAGTTGGATATCCTCGTGTTTAGTGGTGTCTGCTTTTAATTTGTGGCTTTTATGCCTTTTGTATTTGAGTGATTGTACTTTTTACCGTTTGGCTACTAAAATGAAACGATCTTTATTCTAAAATAGAATACACTAAATCACAAATCTGCACTTAACAAACTTCTGAAATTACAATACCCGAATCTAACAAATTGAACTAGAAGTCATTGTTTATATTTAAGTTTTTAAGAGGCATGAATGCTTAAAAATGGTAATCATGATGCTCAACTTGGGTGGAGTAGCTCACTTTGGTGTATCGCTACATGGTTTTTGGGTTTTCTCATTTCTTTTTTTGGGTTTTTTCATTTCTTTTCTTTTTTATAATGAATAATTATACGAAACTTAAAAGGATACAATTTGAATTTGGAGAGTTTAGCTAGCCAATCTTAAATGTTAGACCGGTTTAACTTCACTACCTTAAAAGATTGAAAATCATCTTAGGGCTTCATCACACCTAGATTGTGAGGGACAAGTGAGACTGCTATGTGTCAATAATTAGATTTATAATTCGAGTCGTAATGGAGGAGAAGTACTAGGATTAGTCCAATCTTTAATTACAATTTCAATATGTGTTGTTAATAATGAATCAATCACATTTGGTTTTAAGTAATAGTATGATGATTTTGCATTAGCCGTTGAAACTACAAAAGAATGAGACAATCGTTGAACTATGGACAATTGGGCATGACGATGAATTGATGGCAACTCTGGTCAATGTAAAATAATACTCGTGTGAAATTAGGACGTCACCTTGTCTCATCTATTTGGATTATATTAGACAACACAATTGTCATGGCCATTCACTATATCCCGGCTAACTATTTATTCTGGTTTTCTTTTTTAAAGCTCAAGTTATAAATATAAAAATTCTTGTAAGAAGAGTATTTGGATAACGCTCTAAAATTTCAAGATAAATTTTAAGAGTTTAAATGGATTGAAAATGCTATTTAAATTAATAAGATACACTTTTATTTTTAAGAATCCACTTATAAGAATTTTAGAGTTAAAGTGTACTTGTTTTGGAGTAATTATAAGATGGATGACAAACTGGGTAGTTGTGTACGAGTGAAAACAAAGTGCATGGAAAAGTACTTGTGTTGATACAGTAGGACCATCATATTACCCAAAGAGTTGTTTATAAGTAACTGCACGATCTAAAAGGTCCGAGTCATTACAATTTGAGTGCCCATTGTGTGAATTTGTGATTATCACTCTATTTCACTACCTTTAAAACTAGGTTTTAATCGAATTATCATCATTTTCATACTTTTTGTTGGACGGTTTCAATTATATTGAAAGTACCTATTTTTAACTACCCACTATTTATAATTTAATTTAAAAAATTCTTTCTATTTACTATTTTTCTCTCTCACTTTGCCTTTTAATTTATTATAATAATTTTTATAATCAATCACACACCATGAAAATCAATCAGACAATGATAAAAATTCTTACACATCACTTCACTCTCTGATCACACCTCGTAAAACAACCCTATAAATCCTATAAAATTTTAATTCCATCACAATTACAAAATTTTAAAATTCAATTATAATTTAATTACTATTCACAATTAAAATTCAATTAAGTTATTCAAAATATTCAAATTTACCCTTAATTTTTTTTATATAAATATAATAATATTTACCTATTTTTTAGTTTCAATATTTCTACATTTAATACAAAAAATGTGTTATCTCTTAATCTATCTGACCGTTAAAGTCGATAAAATTTTTACCCCTCTCATTCAATTATTTATTATTTCTCATTTTTTATAAAAATTTCTCACTTAAAAATAGATAAATAATAATGAATGGGGAGGAAGAATAATAAGTGTTCTTCACATATCGATACCTTTTCTAAATTTTAATCTAAACAAAGATCCTTAGAATCGAAACACTTTGTTGGAACGTTATGTACTTATATATCAACATCTTTCTTTTTTATAATAATCAAGTGATAGCGGCACTATCTAATTGCATACTTAGTAGTTTGTATGGCATGAAACTATAATTAAAGTATTTTAAATTCAAATTAAACTTTATATAATATATTTATAAAAATGCAAAACTAAACCATTCGAATTCAACTAATCAGTTTGAATTGTTACCGTACCACATGCAATTCGAATAACAGCAACACAGCAGTACAAACACCACAATCGATTCAGGGCAACACAGCACTCCACAAATCCGCATACTCAGTCGACCGATACAGGAAGGAAACCACTAAATGCATTTTGTAACAAGAAATGCATGTTACAAAATGCATTTCTGTATCAGCTGGAAGGTAAGTTGCATGCTTTGATTGAGAGGAACAACTATTAATGATTGATGTCCATATTTTAGACTACTTATTTGTAGAGTTGAGAATTATCCAAATCAATGTAACTCATGGACATGGAGAATACGTGAAAACTTTATCTGTGTTGTTCGACTTTCTTCTCTTGTGTATGTTAGTATGTTTGGTTTAATTGTAACTTGTGTGGTTTCGGTTCAAACTCTAAATGTTTATTTTATACTATTTTATATTCATTATGAAAATTGCTAGTGATAAATTTGTTAAAGTATGTGTAGTAATATGTCTAGTTGGTTTTACATGCTTAATCGTGTTATTTACTAGAAAGTCTTGGGAGGTTAGCGGGTAGTTCTTATAATATTAGATTTGTGTCTTATTAGTCGGTACCTTGTCTAGGAACTCCATACTTTGTGAATTGCAAGAAGCTATTGAAGGTGAGTGTTCGCAAAACGTTTTCGAAAACCTGGAAGTACTTGTCTGTATATATATGTATTGCATCAAAGTTGTTTTACAACTCACACTCTTTTAAAAATTGCATTGAAGCTACTTTCACATGCTTCAACTGAAATTTGATTTCTGCACGAAAGATTGATTCGAAATATATATCTATATATTATTGATTGATTGATTTGACTGATTGACTGAACAAACGAACTGTGCGCAATTGTGGTGGAGGTTTCCGAGTGGGTAGCTTGGGCAATTGTGTCTGTCGAGTTATTCATTAGGTTCATCTGCTTACTATCCCCTGACGCAAGGTAAAATCCGCCGAGGTCTTGGGAGTAGTAGTGTTTCATCCCGTATCATGACGGGTATTGATTGATTGATTGAGATGAGTTATAAGGGCTTGAATTGGGGTTATAAGGTTAACTGCACCAACAAATTATTGATTGATTGCAATGATTAACTGACTGAATATTAATATTATTGTGCCTGTTATGAATTTCTTATTGATATGTTAATGGTCACTCTCACACACAAACACCACTGAAATTTTCGTCTCACACTCTTTCGTTTTCCTTCCTTGTAGATCATGGAGTTTAATGGAGGACCGGATCGGATTGACGTTAAACAACTTGAGTGGAAATGGGGATTAAATTGAGATTTTTGTATATTTTATTTCGCTGCTTGTGAAAATAATGCTTGTCAGAACTGATTTATATTCCACTACTATTGAAAATAGTCTGTTTCACTAGCTAACTGTTTAAATTATAATTTCTCAAAATTTTCAAATGGCTTTCTATTATCAATTGATCGTCTCTATCATTTTAAAAATTATTGTAAATTTTCGGGACGGTACATAGCTCAATTTAAATTATAGCATGAGTGTTATGAGGAGCCCATTTGGGAAGGAGTAAATACAGTTGTTTGTTAACAATGGCTACAGTCAATCCTATTGGTGGCCAACCCACTTTGACAGTTTGATCCACTTACATATGCTGCCACGTGGAATCTTCCATTACCACACTGTTATAAACTAAAAAACTAAAACTAAAGTGCATTGTTTTCACGATCACATAATTAATCATCATGTGTTGACAAAGTGGCGAACTGGCGATCATATTTTGATTTTCAAAATGACCCCTATTTTTTCTTTAGCCTTTCATTTCATCAAACTTCGTAATCTTGTGTTCCTATGTTACCTGTTCACTTACTTGGAGAAAGTGGAGCCCTATTTCAATAATAGTAAACAATTTATAAAAAAATTCGATACTAATTCGGACCAGTTATAAACAAGAATGAACTCTACATTATCATATTATATGACTTTGTCCGATCCCGTCTTAAGTAATTTATACATATATATAGTAAGAACTGATATAATATTCAATAATATTTATCTATATAAATATAATTTTTATTAAATGACATTTAAGATAGAAGAAATTTATCTAAAGTTGTTTAAGATAACGATTTAAACTTTTGAATGACAAGTCTATCTTTTAGCTTCCGTGTAAGTAGTAGTTCATCTATATATAAACTTTTTTGTTGTACCCAAAACATCTCTAGCTTTTCAAATAAGTTCGGAACTTCTTAACATGAAAATTTGTTGCTTTTATACTATCATCTTTAGGATTATCACACTCCACTTCTTGTTTGTAAATATTTGTATATATGTTTAAAACATATGTTAATTTTTTACCATAAAAGTTACTTTCTCTGTCCCGTCTTAAGCTTTTCAAATATTTTTTGGGTTCAAAAAATCAGACAAGAGTACTTTTTGATAAAATAATAAGACAAAAGTACTTTTGTTTATAAAAGAGTAGCATGTGATATAATTTTGAGCTATTGTCTGAATATTCTAATATTAAAATTGACTAAAAATGGATACAAAATGGAAATGATAAACTTGAATTGGGACAACACAGATGGCAAAGTGAGGGAAAAAAAAGCAACAAAAGCAATTAAACGAAAATTTTCATGAAGTGAAGTATCCAATTTTGTTATCTTTTGTAAATATAAAATATTTACAGGAAAGTTATGAAGTGAAGTGAAAAAAATAAAGAAGTTTAACTTTTTTATTTTTAGGTCGGTTTCGTACCGATTTGAATATAGGTCTCCGTTAGATGATCGCAAAGTACGATCTTATCAATTATACTATAATTATTATATTTTAGTAGTTAAATAATTTTTTCAATAATACCCCCAATTCAAATTTAATTAGATAAACTTTGTATTTATACTTTATATACAATCCCAATACCACCTTACAATAAACAATTAAATATAGTAATTAACAATGGCTCCTTACATCGTCTTCGTCTTCCTGCTTCTCTCATCGTCTTCCTGTCATTGCAATTCTCTGCACTTCTCTCGGTCTCTACTCTCGCAGCTAACCTCATCATCTTATCTACTCTTATTAATATGATCCAA
Organism: Plantago elongata; assembly: GCA_036897095.1. Lineage (NCBI taxonomy): Eukaryota > Viridiplantae > Streptophyta > Magnoliopsida > Lamiales > Plantaginaceae > Plantago > Plantago elongata. Next base: position 24,108 of record JAYMSP010002109.1, read on the forward strand.
GAACCCTAATTAAATTGTCCCAATTCATGTTAGAATTAGGGTTATTTGTGTTCTATAAAATTTATTGACATATATCCTAATTCAATGTTGAAGATGACTACAAACTAATTACGTATATAAGACCAAATAAATTGATCAAATTTAACAAATTGATCAAGTCAAATCCAAGAAGATGCTGGGTGAAGAGAGAAATAAACAAGTTAAAACACTTTCTTCCATTTTGCAGATTAGAGAAACTGTTAATGGTCATGAAGTTGCAATTAAATTCGTATTTTATTTTTAATTAATACAAGTTATGTACCGTATATAAATGTTATTTAAAAAATAATTATATCATTATACCTTTAATGATCAATTTGTATATTCTTAGAATTTTTTATTACTAAAAAATAAAATAATAATTAATCGTACTTAAAATTATTAAAAAAATACCTTCGAATCAAAGTTGATGGATCATATAATTTACACACCACATGACAATAATCTAACAGAGACCTATGTTCAGGTCGAATTTGTAGCCGACCTGAATCAAAGTTGATGGATCATATAATTTACAGACCACATGACAATAATCTAACAGAGATCTATGTTCAGGTTGAATTTGTAGCCGATCTGAAAATTAAAAAATCAAATAAGTTGGTGATGGAGCGGATAATTGCCAAAGTTATCATTGTAGGAGAAAAAAAGTATCTCACACTTACGGAAGTCACACCCTAGGTCACAAAACTCTTCTACCAAGGTTTCCAAATTGTGCCTAGGGTACCCTTTCATGTTTTCAAAGTTTAATTTTCCCTCAACGACCTTTTAGTTTTTTTTTCAAATTCAGAGAAGTCACTATTTATATAATGACCCACTAATCAATCGAGTCCCGACCCTTTAAAACCACAGTTATTTATAGATAGCTCTCGGGGTGATATATATAATGGTCCCACTATACTAATATAATTCCTTTTTCATGCACTTTATCCCAATTCGTGTACGGGCCGGAAGACTTCCCAGCTGATTGTCAATCATAGGATTGCTCCTGTGCAAGCACGCTCTGAAGTTTGGGTAACTGGATTTTCAAAATGAAAGGTGCACATTGTTTTAGTATGAGTAACATTCTCAATCCCTTTAAGTTGAGGGAGTCTTGAGAGAGACCACCCTTAAAGAGAGACATAGAAAGACTAACTTTTATTAATTACAACAACCTCAAACAAAAAACAAGCTACTATAAACACCCCAACCCACATTTCATTCATTAATGTTATAAAACCCTAGCTAATAGAAAATTCCTCTCCCTAGAATTTCAACTCCTTCCCCTTTGTAGCTTTGATTTCGCCGGAAACTACCTTCTAGTCGACGGAAACCACCTCCTAGTCGCCGGAAACTGCTTAAACCACTCCATCTCGACATGGTTTCTATGTTATTGAGCTCAAAGATCTCCATTTCGACGTGGTTCAAAGATCGAGCTCGAAAATGTTTAAAAACGGCTAGATCTAATCGGAAGCAACATCACAGAGGTACGAAAAGCTAGATCTCGACCTAGTTTTTGTGAAATCGGAGATTATTTTGATGGTTTTCATCTTGCAATCTCATTTTCGCTTGAATCTCTACTGATTTATGTGAAATTCGTGTTATTTGATGATGTTTATATGTGCATATCTGGTGTTTTCATAAATTTTTGTTCAGATTCAAAAAATGAATTTAAAAATCGCGCATAACACTGATAAAATGTTCTTGAAGATTTATATAATGAATTGAATTATATCAGTAATGTCCTAGTCTATATATGCTAACTTATACATAGTACGATTATATCTATTGTTCAATTAACAAATATGTTAAAATCAGTACTTTATTGCACAAGATTAATGTAGTTAATCATATCTTTAATGTTTTTGTTGTTATATTTAATGTTTTGATGATATACATTAAAACTTAAACCCCAATGTTGATAATTGTGACATTACTATCATATATTATGTATGTATTGTTCTAACTCATTCTTTCAATGTTTCTGAAAATGCCTGGAATGAATCTAGAAGTACATTAAAATTTGAAAAACACTAACTAATGGCATTATTGTCTAAATTATATGTTTAATGTTTACAATTATAACTACAATGTTCTGTATTATATATATATATATATATATATA
>JAYMSP010002110.1:0-26241 GCA_036897095.1 Plantago elongata
CTTGCATACTTTTTATCTGTTTCTATGCCAGTCTCTGCCACTTCAGTATCAATATCAAGTCCACACCGTTCATTACTTTGTCCGTTTCCACCTTTCTTCTTTCACTTTCTTCTTTCTTCTTTCACTTTCACCTTTCACTTTCTTCTTTCTTCTTTCACTTTTACATCTGTATATTTCACCTTTCACCTTTCTTCTTTCAGTCTCAGATATGTAGCTTTTCACTCTTTCACGTTATCTTTCACTTCTGGCCTCCATCAATTCTCGACCGTCACCTCCATCTTGAACAATCCGCAGTGGTCGTCGCTGCTCTCCATCACTGGTTCGGCCCTCCATCAGCTCGTCACCGTCACCTCTCTACTGTTTGTTGCTCTCCCCAGAAACCCTACCCACCTCTCTATTAACAAAATCCGTTCTCTTCCTTCTTTTCGATCGATCGATCGATTGATTCATTCATAAAAATGGGTATTTTTGCCCTTCTTAATTATCTTGTTTGAATCGATCTGCTGTTGCTACTACGAGTTATGGTTGTTGCTACTACTAGTTATGGGTCTTGTTCGTAGATCTGCTTTTGCTACCCGTCGGCCGTGTTTCCCCCACCGGACTCCAGTATCGGCGGTCGCAGGTTATTGTCCAAGGTGTTCTTCATCTCATCTGCAGATTTTTTTTTCTACACTTTCAATTTAAATGTCAGTTGGATGAGTTTTACTCAAAATTAATGTAGTAATTGTTTGTAATTTGGGTGCATTGTTTGAGTTTCTGTTCAATTCATTTGATTGGGATAATTGCAGGAATTGTCTGTGTTGTACTGTGTATTGATTGGAGTTTGTGTTATTTGATTTGATTGGGATGAATAGGGAAGGTAACTAGCTGCTAGCTGTTGAAAATTGGTGAACAGTGTAGTCATTTGAGTTCTACCCATTTGAATTGGCATCCAAACACAAAAAACAGAATCAGGCATCCAAATGCCCATTAAAATTGGCATCCAAACAGCCACTACGTAATTTGAAACTTGGATAAGTGAAAACAACATTGCAAATGTTCCATACTAGTCGCATTCATACACTCTATGCTCTAATATACAATGTGTCAATAAATTTAAGATCCGTAATAGATTATATCTATACTTTAAAATATAACATTTTCAAATTTTATTACTTTATTTTTAGTCTTAATTTACAAGTTTCAGGTGTAACTTTTGCAATTGTTAACTTTTGTAGTTTGAAATTTTATGTTGCATATAATACGGAGTTATAATATTAATTTTTATGAACATAGCTTTTGAAAACATTGACCAGACCTAATTTTACCAATCTAAGTATTTTCAAAAAATTAAGTGTACCAATCTAAATATCCTTTATATCATTGACATCTATCTCATCAAATTTATGGCTGACGCGGTCAATTGAATCTAACTACTGTAAATAATGAGGATCAACTGAGAAAGTATGGTGTTAACAAGTTTGCTATTCTACGTATTTAAACTTGATAAGAATCGATTAAAATTTTCATGTATCTTTCTTAGTCAGTCTAAAATAAGATCTATTGATTGACAAGTCAACCTAAAGTAAGATCTCATTTGGTATAATTTTATGTTTATCATTTTTATAATATTGGACATATGATTCTTTTATTAAATTTGTGCCAGGGCATTGTTTAAGTCAATGGCTGGAATAATTGTATTATGTTATTAACTATCAAAATTTAATATATTAATAATTTGTTTCTAAAATAAAATTTTATGTTAACTTTCTCTCTCCAAAGTCCATCTAATTAAGATTTTATGCTAACTTTTTCCAAAGTACATGTAGTTAAAATTTTATGTTATAAACTTTCAATTTTTATTTTTTTAATACTTTCAAGTGACACAGACGTTAGTATAAAAGTAACTGATAAAATAAATATATATACGTAACACATGAATATAGGATTATGAAATTAAAGAAAAGAAAAAGGTGATGGCAGGTGGTTTGTGATACACGAAACTACCCAGACCTCATGTTCTAGGAACGATAAATCGCATTACAACTCGACCCCAAATTCACAAAAAAAAACTAAAGCTCGAACCTCCAATTAATGACTATACAAACGTACGAAGTAATTGGGATGTGGGATGATTTGATATAAACTTCAATTGTTTCATTTACTCAAAAAATAAAATCCAATTTTACTTTGAAATAATCCCTCCAACTAAAATTCTATTTCAAACACTATTAGATTGTTGGTCATAGATTAATGTGTACGGTAAGTTTTATACTAATTGGTGAATTGATGAACATAGGTTCACACGGAAAACTTAGGATTTGATATATTCACTTAATGATAATTATTATATATAAAGATGGCTCTCTAAAATAATTATATATAAATTTATTTTAATTTACTTTAAATTTACTTTAACTAGACAAAACTATCCCTCGCTTCATTCTTATTAATTGTGGACCTCAAAAACAAGCTTAACTGGACTTGATAATCATTTTGAAATCTGGCTCCAGTAATAGACTCTAAATAGGACACTTAATTGAATTACATAATCAATTTAAAATCCGTAGGCATGAAACCAACTCTGAAATCATGAACTACCTTGACTAGATTCTGAAACTAACATACTAGTTTCATGGACACAAAATTAGTTTCAAAATGACAAAAACTAGTTTCAGAACCACAAAACCTAGTTGCATATCTACAAAAGCTAGTTTCAGAGCCATTAAAGTTAGTTTCAAATTCACTAAACTCGAATTAATTGACTATCGAGCCTCTCACAAATTTTAAAACCCTGAGGGAAAATAATGAACCCAAAAATTCACTAAATTTTATTATCCCCTCCAGGAGCTCCGATCTTAATTAGGGTTTAGGTTTAAGACGGGTGCACAAACTACTGTCCTGAACCCGTCCTGAACCCTAACCTCTAAATTAAGCGGTTGCCGAGCCTACAATATTTGTTTTAAGATCTAGTATGTTAGTTTCAGTATAAATAGTATTAGTTTCAGGTTCACTCAAGTAGTTTCAAAAACTCAGAAGTTAGTTTCATGTTGATCAATTTTAGTTTTATGTTCGATAAAGTTAGTTTCAGGAACTCAAAGGTAGTTTCATATTAATTAATGTTAGTTTCAGCAACTAAATGCTGGTTTCAGGTTCCATCACACAACAAATATTAGTAAATTAGTTCCATATGAATTGAAGTTAGTTTCAGGTGCATTTATACGAGTTTCAAGATATTTTATATTAGTATCAGGTTCATTAAGCTAGTTTCAGGAACTCATAGTTAGTTTCATATTCATTAATATTAGTTTCAGCAACTAAAATATGTTGGTTTCACGTTTATCACAGAACAAATATTTGGTTAATTAATTTCATGTGAATTGAAGTTAGTTTCAGGTGCCTTTATACTAGTTTTAAAAAAAATTATATTAGTTTCAGTATAAAGAATATTCGTTTTAGGTTCATTTAAGTAGTTTAAAAAACTCAAAAGTTAGTTTCATATTCATCAACTTTAATTTTATATTCGATAAAATCAGTTCGAAAAAGAAGAAAAAATAAAGGCAGAGAAAATGAAATAAATTTGTTTGTAATGATTATAACCTGTTTTTGTACTTTCAATAGAAAGAATTCCACTTCTAATATTGTCTTGTGAAAATTTGAAATTACAAAATACATTCTTGGGCAAAAATTTTGAGAAATTTTTTGTCCCCAGGACATGACCGTTGGAATCGAACTGGAATATATAGGCAACGAATACTCGAATTGCCGAATTTCTAATTCTCAATTTCCCCCAATCAACCCTTCATCACAAAACCCTAATTTACACTAAATCCCCAATTAACTCTAATTTCATATTTCCTTCAGCCCTGATTCTCAAATTCATCCAGCGTACAAAGATCCCCAGAAATGTTTTTTCTTTTTTTGTCAGCATCACATCAATTGTTCCGTAGGAATACATATTAACAATACGGTCCCATGACCAAATAGGCCCAAATCAAAGTGAACGTCCAGTTACAGGACAAAATAAGATAGCTTAATTTCTAATCTGAACAAGACTTGAACCTCATTCTCGATTAGGGACAAAATATATATCATAGAGGCCGAAATGTTTGTTACAAGACAAAAGATACAAAAGGAGGACACAAATTCTCAAGATACTATATAATCAGGGCCATCACTGTATATAGAAAACACATACAGCATTTATAAGCTAGAGGTAGTAGAGTTAAAACTTCACCGAAAGCCAAAACAAACAAGCTTATACACCGAATAGCAAACAACAAGACTAGATATCCACATAGTTGTTTAAACACTGGTAAAACGCAGGTAATCCTTTCCAGAAGGTAGATCAACCGTCTTGTAACCCTGCGGGAACATCTCCTTAGCCTGTTCGTTCGAAACGCCGGGCGAAATCACAACCGGCTCACCCGGTTTCCAGTTCGCCGGAGTCGCTATCTTGTACTTGGCCGCCTTCAGCAACGAGTCCAACGCCCTCACTACCTCGTCCATGTTTCGCCCCGTACTTGCCGGATACAAGAAGCTCAACTTAATCTAATTCACCACAAAAATCAATCAATCAAAAACTCGTTTTCGTGATTTAGAAATCAATAAAACAGTTCCTATGAATGTAATAGTACCTTCTTATCAGGCCCAACAATGTGCAAAGCACGCGAAGGCACCGGGTGGCCTTCCGGATCCTTCTCATCTGGATCCACCATGTTTAACTCCTTTATCATCTCCCTGTTCGGATCCGCCGCGATCGGGTAATTCACCTTGCTTCCATTCTACATTTTGAATTAAATTGAATTAGTTCTGTTGACTTATTTTGCAGTGGAAAAAAAAAACTGACTACGAATTAATTTTAAACGGTACACTGTAGGCTTCGATATCCTTGATCCACTGATTATGAGACTGAACATCGTCACACGACAGCCCCAAGAGCTTGACTCCCCTCTCGGCGAACTTGTCAGCATAAGCTGCCATCATGCCCAGCTCGGTCGTGCAAACCGGAGTGAAATCGCCTACGGAAACAACCAAAATCAGACCAATTTCTTCAATCTTGAGCAACAAATTAAATACTACTAACAGTTGAAAGGATAATAAATTACCGGGATGGGAGAAGAGGATTGTGAAGGAATTGGAAACATAGTCATGGAGTTTCATCTTTCCATGGGTAGTATCCACCTCAAGGTTAGGGAGAGTGTCTCCAATTGTAAGACCTGGCATTTTTGCAGATTTTAGAACAAATGCTCTGTTTTTTCTACTTCTTGTTGTTCTTGTTCAGTACTGGATTGTGAGATGGGCTTAAATAGGGGAAGTGGAGCACTGCATGCTTGGTACGTGGCAGTTGAGGACTGTCGTGAGTTGGCACGTTTCAGCATGCATCTCCGTTCCTTCCACGTTTTTGTTTTCTTTTTCTCCTTCTTGTTTGTTCATGTTGATGATGGTTGGCTCAAGTGGTGAACGAATTAGTTCACTTAAGTACACGCTAGTGACCTTGTATCTGCGTGAACTCTTAATTAACTCACACCGAATAAAGTAAATACATTATTTTAATTATATAAATATATATTATTTATAAAATTATCTAATAATATAAAATAAAAACTATAAAATTCACAAACTCTACTATAAAATTTTATACGTAAGAAAGTTTTATTATTAGTATATATGGTGTACAAACATTAAACTAACAAATTAAATCTAATTTTTATATAGCTTAGAATTAATGAAGTGGTGAAAACCACTATTCTTAGAACTATTAACTACTTCTAACTTTTTTATTAGTATTAGTAATAGATAAATTGCTCAACTGAATTAGTCAGATATAATGGACAAAGATATTTTTTTAGAGGTTTGGCAGCAGTTTTCCATCCTCATAGTTTAGCGACTAGCTGTTTAGCAACAATTTACAAAGTGGTCGCCAATTCATACTTCCACAGTTCTAAATTGGATGTGCCATTTAACTTCTCATGGTCACGCTTTTAAACTTTAAACTTGATTTACTTAAAATTTAATATTTTTAAATGAATTTTTAAAAATAGTTTAACAAGTGATCTTTAATAATATGAAATTTTAGTTATTTTTATCAATATTATTTATGAGTTATCTATATACGAAACTTGAAAATGTTGGACAATTAATTTGGGATGGAAGTAGTAGTAAGGATTCTTGTTTGGTCGAATCTATAAAAATTAAGAAGAAAACAAATGGTAGAATATTATATATGGAAAAGATGGTAAAACAGAAACTATCATCACACTTTATTATTAAGTTTTGCACATCTTCGATTTTAAGGTGTCAAGTAAAATAAATTAAAGTGCACATACATATAACCAATTCACCTAGCTATTTTAACAGCCCTAATCATTGGTGTGTTATGCACTTATGTACTCCGAAACATTGAAAACGGTGTCATGCACCATTCTCTCATTGGTGTAAATCTCCCAAAAGAAGTTTGTTGAAAATTTGGTCTACTATATCGCCTAATTTAACTCAGCTCCAGTCTTGTTTTCTTCCTTGCTTTTTAACTGAACTGATCATACATCTACCAATGCTTGACTGATTTACTATATTTAGACTTGCATTTACAACCACTGTTACTCTTTCATAGTTCCTCAAATTTTGAATCTTGATGCAGTAAATTTCCAATGAAATTTAAGTTCTGTTAAGCTTTTACTCTAATACTACGACAATACCAACAAGGTAATTAACTCATAATGCATGGAAGTATGTATCTCTTCTCACACCTTGTTGTCTGATCGATCAAGTTTATGGACTACTGAAGAGTCTGCATTTGTGGCATTAATATATTCTATGATTTTTTTAGCTATTTTCTGAGTTTTTGTTGATGTGGATTATAGAGTACACTACAGAGTGATTGTTTACATGGGAAAATTTTCAATTTTCAGATATTTGCATGCATAGGTGAATAATTGCATCTTATATCAAGAACTTCTCGTAAAATCTGAATCAAGACCTGACCGACGGAGTTTCAATAACACTAACATGGTTGAAGCAGGCCTTGCCCTCGCAGACAAAACCGAGTTCACTGAATGTTGGAGAACAACATGGAAAACTCCGTATATTATGAGGTTAGCCTTGTCAGCTGGCCTTGGGGGGCTCCTCTTTGGTTACGACACAGGTGAGTCTTTTGAACTTAGGCCAACCAGAAACCTTAGTTCCTGTTTCTGCTCATAGAAATGTTATTTTGCTCCAGGTGTTATATCTGGTGCTCTGTTGTACATAAGGGAAGATTTTGATTCTGTCGATAGGAACACATGGCTACAGGTACATTATCTCCAAAAGTTCGAGTTTTTAGATGAAAAAAGTCATTTCATTATCTACAACTAATGTAGTAGTCAATATAATATTGGTTTACCAATCTAGTAGAGTGAAGCTGATCAAGTAATAGTACATGGTTATGGTTAAAAAGTTAGTATATATCATGTATTGTACACATCATTATACTTTTTGGATTGATTTAGTTGTTTAGGCCAATGAGGAGGAGATACTTACTCACTGGAAGTGTATTTTGATTCATGTCGGAACATTTCACTTTTGTAGGAAAGCATTTCCTGTGCTCTGATGGTTATAAGATCATATGTGAATTTTTCCTTTTCCAAAACAAAAAAGGGAATATTATTGGTATTTCTTTTTTATGAGATTAAGTTCTGCACATTGTGAATCAAAACAGGAAACGATTGTGAGTATGGCTGTTGCTGGGGCGATCGTAGGAGCTGCAGTAGGGGGGTGGATGAACGATAAGCTTGGCAGGAAAAAATCTATCATGGTAGCTGATGTTTTGTTCTTTATTGGGGCTATAATCATGGCTCTTGCTCCAGCTCCATGGATGATCATTCTTGGACGAATCTTCGTGGGACTTGGAGTTGGTATGGCGTCTATGACTTCACCTCTCTACATATCTGAAGCTTCACCTCACAGAATCAGAGGTGCACTTGTCAGCACAAACGGTCTTCTCATCACTGGTGGCCAATTTATTGCATACCTTATGAATCTGGCCTTCATCCATGTTAACTTTCTGATCTTACTCTTTTGTGTAATCACATAGCTGTAAAACTGGAATTTCGACTTATTTATAAAAAGGCTTCAGGTCCCAGGTACATGGCGTTTGATGCTTGGAGTTGCTGGTCTTCCTGCTCTGCTACAGTTTGTTCTGATGTGGTCTCTCCCCGAGTCTCCAAGATGGCTCTTCAGAAATGTAAGCTCAAATTTTTCTTTGTTTAATTGGTGTACCAAAACCAAATCAATTCAAGCACTTACAGTAAACTTGTGTTACAATGAATAATCGCAGGGTAGAAAATACGAGGCCAAGGCCATCTTAGAGAAAATTTACCCTGCTGATGAAGTTGACATTGAGATTGAAGCTCTACGAGCCTCTATTGAGCAAGAGACGCCAATGGAAGGTAGCTTCTTCCAACAACTTAGTAGTGCCTGGAAGAATGACGTAGTCAGGAGGGGTCTATATGCAGGCATTACAGTTCAGGTGGCTCAACAGTTTGTGGGTATAAACACTGTCATGTATTATAGCCCTACCATTATGCAGTTTGCAGGATTTGCATCAAACCAGACAGCATTGGCTTTGTCTCTCATCACTTCTGGGCTAAATGCTCTTGGCTCGATTGTCAGCATGTTGTTTGTGGATCGTTATGGAAGGAGAAAACTCATGATCATTTCTATGATTGGGATAATTTCTTGCCTTGTGGCTTTGTCAGTTGTTTTCTTCAGAGCCGCAGCCACAGCTCCTGATATAAGCCTGCCAGAAACACAGTTTTTTGGTACAAACTCTACTTGTCAGGCGTATATGGTGGCCCCAGATGCATCCTCTTGGGGCTGTATGAAATGTTTGGGGAAGGACCATGATTGCGGCTTCTGCTCCGCTCCTGGCAGCCTAGTAAGTCCCTAATTTTATTGTGCTTTTAATTTTCTTCATTTGTTGAAAATGTGTTACAAGTATATACTTATCGTTAACTTATCAGTTTGATGAATCTGTCTTTATATTCTGTAACATAGTTAGTAAATAAACTAGTATAGCTTTGGTAACTTTTCTAGTGATTATGTCTCACTCTTGTATCTGTGTATTAAATTGTGTATTGTTAGTACCAACCTGGAGCATGCCTTGCTGTAAATGACGGTGTAAGAGATACATGTCGAGCAGCAAGGCGGACGTGGTACACAAATGGCTGCCCAAGCCGTGTTGGATTCTTGGCAGTCATATTTCTAGCATTGTACATCATCGTCTACTCCCCCGGTATGGGAACCGTACCGTGGATCGTGAACTCCGAGATTTATCCACTACAATACCGAGGACTCGGTGGAGGGATTGCTGCAGTCTCAAACTGGAGTTCAAATCTGATTGTCAGTGAGACATTCTTGACACTGACTGAGCATCTGGGATCTTCAGGCACCTTCCTCTTGTTTGCCGGGTTCTCGTTGATTGGTCTCGTGTCCATTTTCTTCCTTGTTCCAGAAACCAAGGGGATGCCATTTGATGAGGTGGAGAAGATGCTGCAGAAAGGCTACTCACCATTTCAGAAGAAGAATAAAGAGTTGAGAGATGGTGAAACCAGTTAGGCCTCCAGCAAAATAGAAAAGAAAATCCAAGACTAAAATTTTGTGTGCCTCCAGTCATATAGTATTGAACATTGTAGACTAGATCACATTTTTGTATTTTGGTGTCTACAACATGCTAAAGATGGATTTTTCATGATGGTGAACAGATGGAACAGGTAATCTCATGCAGAGTCGCAGAGAAGAAATCAACTAAATATTTCGGTATAATTATAAACACACGTAAAAGAAAACAATACGTTAATAACATTCAACGCAGAACAATAAACCTTTGTGAAAAGGTTCTAAGGATAAAAGATTGTACATGGTAATACAATGAGAACATAGTTTCAGTGTCAGAAGAGGATGAATATTCACCTCTTACATTCCATCCTTACGCGTTGCAAAACCCGAACAAATTCTGAAAATAACGAAAAATCTAAACCTGAAAGACTATCACTGCCACCATCAGTATACGGGTTTTGACACACAAGGAGATCAAACCTACCATATCTTCTAACAAGATCTTCAAATTTTCTACCTGACAACTTTTGAATGTTGTCAGTCTGAACCAACTCTCCAGTCTGTTGGGTATTGTCCCACCACTGCTTCAATATTTTGCGCTTAAATTCACAAGGCTCCACTGAAACTACAACCTTCAAACGAATACCAAGTCGGTGTAAAGCAACTTCAGCTCCGCCTATCCCTGTAAAGAATGACAACATGCCCAATCCTTCAGGAGACAACGGTTGTCGCTTTAAGACGGAAAGGTTATATCCTATGGTGTCCGTCTGAAATGAAAATTTAAGTGATTTCAGCCTGTCCGGAGTGCTAAATCCAGCAATTCGAGTATGATTCAATGGATAACCCATAACACACTCTAGCTGTTCAGGTTCTAATGGGCCCAACTTATTTTTTCCAATCCACACAAGATTAAACTTTTCACATTGCTGAATAATATCTCTTTGCATTTCACTGGATAATTTCCCTCTGCATCTAGCCAACATTCTTCCCAGGCTCTCACATACTTCAGATATTCTGCTTGATTCACAATTGATGTCACTCAGATGCTTTCTCGTATCCCAGGAAGGCCACCACTCCTGCACATGTGGCAGAGCTTCTTTAATATCCATCGGTCCCCTTGGCCAAATATGGACCCTGTCTTCCATAGGGAGGTTATGAACGTACCCTTCTGTCCTGCTCAAGGCAGAGTACAAGTGACCACTTACATACTCAGGAGGTATGGAGCACAAAAAGTGGGAAATTTTGGTCCAGGAACTCTGAGATAATTTTGTTACGTTTCCGTATAAAAAGTAGGGAGATTCAGCTGCCACATTGTTAAGAGTCCTGCAAGGACTGGGACTAGAGATTATGGGCTTTATGTCTTCTTCCGGAAATTGAAAACAGGCAAAACTTCTTTGTGGGATCGGCGTCTGATTACTAGTAGAACTAGATCTTGCTGTTCTGAAATTATTCGTAGAATTAGAACCTACTTTAACCTGACTGGGAAAACCGTTAGCACCCGCCTTCAAAATTTCCTTGGGTTTCCTCGAACTGACAGGTAGATCTGTGTATTCTATTTTCGGCCTCTTGCCTTTTAATTTTTCAAGCAATTCGGAAATCCCACCCCGCGGAGCAGCATCTGAGCTATAATCCTCTGTTTTTATAGTAAATGAATCAAAGAACTGAGACCTGGAACTTTCTCCTGTCCTCCTAGACAAAGGTTTACTGTAATTCTGCAAACTCAAGCTGCTGTAACTTGAGGGATACTAAAGAGAAACAACAAATATGTTACAAAGTTGCCATGTACAATAGAAATAATTTGAGATTCAGCCGCAAAGGTGGTAAAAGGGCAAAGTTATAATGACATAGACCTTATCAACAGGCAGGCCAATACCAGCTTCAGGTGCAACAATTGAATTAGCAAGCACTTCTACAGATACTTCTGAACCTGAAAAGTTATTTGTCTATCAGAACTTGTGCGCAGTTACTGCCTTTTCATATTTATGATAAATAAAGTGTAGGAAGAAATTTACAAATTTCCCTAGGTGGTGAACATAAAGTCATATCATGCACCCAACTCAGTGTATTCCTAGTTAGTAGGTTCCAGATGGAACATTCATAATACAGGTGCCAACCATAGAATTTTTTCAATTGTTTACTTTTTTTCAGCAGGCCATTGGAGGAGACAGTAACTTTTTCTTTGAACTTTAAGAACATATTATAATTTAATAGCATCATCAAGACTTGTAAGATGACATCATTCCACAGTTATCATAATATGTATTCAGGATTATATAACCAACTCACCACATCTCTCAAAGGCCGTTGATATATCGTTCTCTGAGAAGCCCATTTCGAGCAGTGAAAGTGTCTTCTCCATTATACCAAACAAAGCCTCATTGCAGTCCTGGAAAGTAGCAATTGATGCATGATTGAAGGCAGGCAATATAAAGTATAATTGAATACATATCCATACCTAGTTCGTCAAGATTTATTTTACCTCTGTAAAACCAGGAACCTATTAACCAATCTCAAATATGTGAGTTACATCTTAGGCAATATTATCTTAAGCATAGGTTCAAGGTATAAGTTTCATGTAGTTAGGAATATTAGTTTCAAAGGTACAGTTGATGGGATAAGTGTCAATAGTGCATGTATGTATATAGAGAGAGGACTCAAACATCATTAAAGGAAACAAAGTTCCTACTACTTATTAATTTTTCATTCCAACATAGAATGCTCAGTCCATGTCCTAAAACATTCCTATATCAGCAATAATCTCCATCTATCCGACATCAAGAATAGAAAAAACACCATGAGATCCTTGCAAATAAGATATTGAGTAGTTTGAAAGTTAATACACAAATAGCAGAGTAAGAGAGTAATTTATTAAGGTGATCATAAAAAGAATTGATGCAACACCTTGCTTTCTTCTTCTCCACTCTTTTCATACTTTTTTGCCATCCTTGAAGCAAATATGAAGTCCACTAGTCGACCCATTGGAGCATCATTACCTGCATGCATCATCGGGGTTATAAAATGTTTTGGAACCAATGCTCGTAAAGCACAAATAATGAATCCAAAACATACACTTGTACAAACTGAGGGATTTTTCGCTGAAGATTAATTCAAAGGTTAATTCATTTGATGTATAGAAAGTTCTTGAATTCCCACATGTTACATTTTAGATAATATTAGCCATTCAATTCAAGTGTATGTGTGTGAAAGCATGCTACCATCAAATTTAACCAAACAAAACTAATAGGAAGTCTTTATGCAAATTTTCTCTTCTTAAGAGAGAAATGATTTCCTAAATTACAATATGCATGTTTCTCAAGTTTTGGAGGTTGAAGGCCAGGTGTTTCCACAAACCAAGTTTATCGAAAGCAAATTTAACTTCATCCCGCGAGAAGTTCATTTTCAACAGTAATGTCATATTCTTGTCACCAACTCCACTCTCAATATCAGGTTCCTGTACAAAAAATATAGGCATGCGGCCAAAATTTGTTAGATGCACAAGAATGTATGCCAAAAAAGGAAATGTTACATTTACATCGGGGCATATGTAAATGGAATATGTGACATTTGGTCTGGGACAAATGGAGTGGCTTTCTTTACTTATATGCTATACAAAGTAACTTATCAAGTCGGCTACCACCCATGCGTTCACATGATAGACTTGTTTTGGTCAAATTGCCGAATAAGCAAGCCAATAAAGTGCATCCAACAATCTTAAATACTAGGCATTGCATGCCCTATTTTCTCATAAATCTCTTGGAGTCTTGGTTAAGCTTAGTCACTAAAATTTCTCCGGCGACAATGTCGTTATACAAGCTCTATGTGCTGGGATTAGAAGAGAGGTTAAATGGCACTGTTTGGAAATATCAAAAGGAAGGAGATGTTGGGTGAGGAAAAATGATGAAAGTAGGTTAGGTAATTAACAATATTATTTTTATTAAGAGACAACAATATTCAAAAGAAAACAGAAAATACGAAAAATGTAACTTTCTCCTATCAAACATCCTGGAGATGTGGTTAACTCATGTCACTAAGTAACCATAACACACCATTGTATTTACCTAACAGGAGGTTATGTGGCAATTAATCGCCAAAAAAAAAGTCAAAAGTCAAAATATTGCACTATATGAATTATCATGGAACAAATAAGTGACAGGCATCTGCAATTTACAAGACCAAGCAAGTTATATTGACTTTGCATATTGCCTCATAAAACATTCACAGGCCAGGAAATCAAACAATACCTCTTTTAGAAGATATCCTCCTAATCCAGTGGCTTTCTCAGCTGCATCCACATCATCCAACAGACTGTCGAGAGAATCAGAGGACTGAGATCTTTTAAGCGCCTGGTATAATGACATGTAAGATCAAATAACCATATGATCGTCTATGAAATATGAATCCAAATGTATATTCTAGAAAGCAGGTCAAAACGAGAACTCCAATGGTGCTAAATTCAGCCAGATAATTATAAGTAGAATATTTTGCATCAAGTAGAAATTGAACAGGAAAAATAAAATAAGAATAATAGAAAAGAGATGACGGGGGACTCTTACACAAAACCTTAAACAGCAAAGGGGACACTAACAGCCCATATACCCTCTTATTCCCAAAGTCATAGAATCCTCAATACTCCTTGGCAAAGTCCAACATATCCGTTGGAATAAATAAATCCAGATCTAGAGGGCAGTATCAAAATGCGAAAAAAGATGCTCGGACGGCACTCCATATTTGCACAAGAAGATACAGATAAGATGATTACCTGTCTAGTCTGAAAGCTGGCAGCTAAGCCATCAGTTTGGCCTCCTAGTAAACCATCATCTAAAGGTTCTGCTTTAGGATATTTAGTGACCTGTTACATTTCAAGTAGCTAGGTGTTGGTATCACGATATAGGTATTTAAGAACAAAAAGTAGGACACCATGAGGAGACAACATAACAGTTTAATGAGCAAACCAACTTAATTGATCAGCATAAGGAGGCGAGCAAAAGAAAAAAAATTAAGTGAAAAACAAACAGAACATCGTTCAAACCGAATAATATCAAACGCCAAGGAATTTGTTATTTTCTACTCTATCCAAGGCAACAACAAGCTTTATAGATGAAAATCACACCAGGATGGGGCTTGTCTCTAGCTTATGCACGGCTACCTTAAAACAGCTATGTCCTCATGTCCCATAAATGAGACCAGTGTTAACATACCCGAGGCACCAAATAATGACAGCCAGATTTATCTCCTAAAAGTTGGTTTTATGCCTGGTGGGACGATTTTGGACCCTTACAAGACATGTTCCACAACAAGTTCAAGAGTCCTTTCAAATTTTCTAAAACAACTATAAAAGACAAAGCAGTACGCACGGCACAAATACCCTTTTATGCTTAAATTCTACACGGTGTCCAACGTGACTTGGATCCTAAGGATCCAACAAAAAAAATGGCTAGATGATGAGAAATTAATATTGGTTAACAGAAGCTGAAGTCAAATGGTAGAGCAGAATGGACATCAGTGAGTTTGGACAAGAAGCCATATCAGAATGGTTCAGACAATCAAAATTTCAGTAATCTTAGCAAGCAAGAGCTAAACGTTTCTACAAAGAAAGTCCACCGAACTGAAAAATTCTTGCTGAAGAAAATACTATCCAGGCAAGATCAGCTCAAGAAAGTTCACTGGATGAGATGAAGGCAATTATACAAACATCAAGAGAAGACGGAGGTTCCGGCTCTTCTATGAATTTCAAACAAGATAATGAAGATGATTGTCATGGGAATTTTACCCCCATAAGCCAGGGTAAAAAAAATGAAAAAGAAAAAGATTATTACTTCATGTGATTAATAAAGTAATTAAGTGAGTCACCTTTGTCGTTTCCAAAATAATAAATAAAGTAATTAAGTGAGTATATAATGCAACAAAATCAGCAATTAAAGAAAAGAAGAATGCAGACAAAATGAAGTGGAGCAAGAAGCACACAAATTACTTTACATAAGTTGAAGGAATAATGTAAATAACATTGCTAATTATGACCGTTTAGTATCTTTATGAATTAAAAATTGACTAATGAAGTAATTAATTATTTAGTTATAAATTGATGTAATTAATATTTAGTTATAAATTATGAGTTATTGCATTAATTATTAGCTGAGCCTTTAACTTTATATTAACATTAAAAAAAAAACTCTTGTAATACTGATACTTACTGACAAAAGCAATAAATCCTTGATGCATTTTAGAAACCTCGAATCCCATACATATATCAAGTTTAGTCCCCGTACCCACATGTCGTATCCATGCAGGATAGTTCTCTAGTAACAATCCTAACCTAGCAATTCATGCTCATCTTGCAGTTTTTCCTATCTCACTTAGAAAGGCAAATTCCACAAGAGAAAATTAGCAAGAAGATAGAAAGCATCCAAACTGTTCGAAATGGAGATAATCTGATAGTAATCCACGACGAAAAATTCAATACTCGAAAGGAGAGAATCTCATCAGACTCATAGTGACCCACCCAACACTCAGAAATGAGAATTAAAATAGTGAAGTTGTTTCTTGAAAAATGCAGCACTTACATCAGGTGTAGATAAGGCCTCCAATATGAACTCCGCATTTTGTCCTGTGACAAAATAAATATTCATTAAATTGGAAGAGCGAAACATAAGAGTACCACAAAACAATGAATGCACAAATAATGGCCAGCTCAAAATGCAGAAGCTGTAAATTACTCGATAAAAATCAAACATACCATTTTCTTGAATTGCTCTGTCAACCTGAGAGGGAGAGAATCCCATCGCAATGAACGATGATCTCATATTAATTCCCGATGAGCTCGACGGAAAATCCTGCATATATGCCACGATAAAACTGCTTTGATGTACATTCACAATGATATCCACGATGTATATAATAAAAGCAGACCTCAGTGGCTCAGTCCTTGTACTGTGACGCCGCCACTGGGATTATATGGTATCGAATAAAAAATAACCCTGATCCGGACAAAATAGAAATATTTGATTGAAAACAAGAGCTAAAGAGAGGTCCATACAACCGCAGGCCCTGAGTTGTAATCCAAAGCTTCTGTCTTGGGTATAATCTCTGGGAGAGAAGGTTCTTCATCATCAGAAATTTCCACTATTTCACACTGCAATGTTAAATTAATAAAGGAAACAAATTAATTTTTTTCTATATAAGAACAGAAATAGAACAATGCAAATCATGCAAGTACATGAACAAGACATGGAAAAAAAACAAGTTTCTCATGACAGAGAAAAATCCCTTCACCCCATCACTCAAGTCCAGCCTAATGGAATGTGTGAAACACCTAAACCGGTCTACCCTAATATCAAGAAGAAGAAAAAACTGATCTTTCCTAAGAATTTCTCTAGGTACAGTATACTCAGTAGAGAAAAAAAATCACGAATGCTTACCATCTTCAAATTGAGCTCCGACCTGGTAATTACAACAGCAAAGAAGGATTAATCAGCACCGAGATGATGAATTAGCAGAGCATTACTAGTGCATGCAAGAAATTGAACAGAGCAAGAAATGGAAATCTTGAGAAATGAAGCTACCTAATTGAGGTTTTAGGAAGAACACGGTTGAGGAATGATGGAGAATCTTGTGATTCTGCAACTGAGAAGTGCCAATTTTGGTTTGAATGTGATATGTTTTAGGGCTTAGGCATAAAACCAGAAAGAGAATTAAGTAAGTGTGGAGTGAGTGTCTGTGTGTCACACGGTAAAGTACTCTACAAGTACAGTCTATGACAAATTGAATAGAACCGGAACGTTCTTTTTCTTAATCTGTATGGATCTTTTTTCTTTTACTACTTAGGATTATTTAATGGGTAAGATTACATATAAGGAGGAAAGTTATTATTCAATAGATTATAATAATTAGATTTGGTGTTGGAATTATTACACTGTTTTTTTTAGCATTATAATTTATTGGCTCAATAAATATATTTTTTAACTAGTTTTATTTACGAGAATACATAATTGGCAGTTGGAAATTTTGTTTAAGAAAATATAAAATAAATAAGCTTTGTAATTGTTTTGTTACAATTCATTTTTTATCATACGGTTTAGTATGAAAGCCTTTAGTACACGTGTATTTTTACAATCAATTAATATCTCAAACTCATTTTCAATCATATAGGAATATTATTTGTGGAGATCACGCATTTTTCTTAAAAATTATGTAAATCAAATTTATTTCACTTGTATATAAAATGAATGAGTATAATTTACATTCAGAGATTGATACTTGTGTTCAAACTCACTAAAATGAAAATGAATTCAATCAGCAAAAAAAACCTTACTAACATATAAATTGAGGACATGGTTTTTTTTTTAAATTATTAATTAACATGAAATAAAGCATTACAATTACACTTGTTGAACAAGACGAATTTATCAATCGATTATAGGTGCAAATCACCACCAATCTCTATTCAGAGAATATAGATTGAGGACATGGTTGATATATAAGGATACTGGGTCAAAATAAAGTTCATATTCTCAATCCAACTTCCAATGGTTATTTCATATATAATTAAGATCCCATAATAAAATTAGTTATTATGTTGGACGAAGAGTTGATAAGCTAATCAAATATGATCAGTTGATGGGTAATTGATAATTTATTTAACTTTTTTTAAAATTATCTAGTAAATTAATTATGTGATAAATTCTTTATTGGCTAAATATAGCTCGAATGTTATGTAAACACTAATTTGTCAAAATAAATAAACATTACCGATGGGGGGTAAGACCTCAAACACTAACTAAACTACATACAAAGTCTTTTTTCAAATCCGCCACTGACCTGGTGTTTTATATGTGAGGTGGGTATGAAACACTTTAAAAACAAAGTGTGTAAGGGGTAGAAAGGTAATTTGGTTTGCTAGTGTCAAATCAGAAACATACTTTACTCAATAAATATATGAAATCTCTCGATGTAGTAATTATGAGTAGGGTTGATCGTTTGGATTAATCCGATCCAATCTGAACTGAACGGTTCGGATTAATTCAAAGTTTCGGAACACCTTTGGGTCAATCCGCAATCCGACCCGAATGGTTCGGATCGGATTCAGATTAATCCGGTTCGGGCCGGGTTTTTTCGGGATTAATATGAAAATATAAAAAAAAAATTTACTTATCATTTCTTCCTCAACGTTCCCAAAACTTCCAAAAATATAGAAATAACGGAAATGAATAAGGATGAATGGATGATGAGGATTTGTTTTGGGTTTTTGTTACTAGGTTTGGATATAAGTTGTTATTTCAAACAACGTTTTTGCCTTTGGTAAAGGGGTATTTTCTTTTTTTAAATATTTCGGATTAAAATCGGATAATCCGAAAATCCGATGGATCGGATTGGATTAATCCGAAAATCTTCGGATCTAAAATATGCTAATCCGCAATCTGATCCGAACACACCGAATTGGATTGGATCGAATCGAATTTCGGATTTCGGGTTTTATGATCACCCCTAATTATGAGAGAAGTTATGATATGACATTAGGGATTTTATGTATCAATCATATCCCAACCAATTATATAGCGCCCCAGATCTGGTTCAGACGTCAAAGGTTGTGCCGAATATTCCAAATACACATTTGTTAAAATATCAAAATATTATCCGTTACAAACCGAATGTACGGGATAAGTTAAAACAGAAAAACAGAACACATATTTAAACTTAATATTCCAGCAGCGGAGACCAGTCAAGTCCGTCTGTCTGTTCTACCCAAGCCTGTCTTCGTGGTCAAAATCTGAGAAAGCGGATTATTGAAACAAGGAGAGTGTCAGTCACTAGGACTCAGTGAGGATAGTCAGGCATGCATGAATATGCGTATGAAATGCAAGAAACAGTAAACCAACACACATACTGATCAGGCAGTTATTTTTTAACAGTGGGGAAACTGTAAACGGGAACAGGACAGAATCGCTGCAGGTATTCCACCCGGCGATAGTAACAGGAGGTGTCGTGGCATGGAGATCCACCCAACGGTAGTGTAATGCAAGACCGCGGCATGGTATCCCACCCGACGACAGTAACAGTATGGGGTCGTGGCATGGTGATCCACCCAACGGCAGTGTAGTGCAAGACCGCAGCATGGTATCCCACCCGACGACAGTAACAGTATGGGGTCGTGGCATGGTGATCCACCCAACGGCAGTGTAGTGCAAGACCGCGGCATGGTATCCCACCCGACGACAGTAACAGTATGGTGTCGTGGCATGGTGATCCACCCAACGGCCGTGTAGTGCAATACCACCTAAACATCTAGTTGTAATGGATAATGTTTTGCTATTTAAATAAAATGTGCTTGTACTTTGCGTTGCCAATCCTTGACGTCTGAACCTGGATCCCGGGCGTTACAGTATATCTCTGGTGCGTCAGGATACTCCGAGGTTCCTGATAAACAGATAAACAGTACTACTTAAACTCCGGACTAAATTATTTAAAGACTCCTACTAATTTTTCTAACAGTTTTATAACTAGTAAACGGATCTCATATCCGAATTCCCTAATTATTTATGATCAATTAAATATTCGGCGTTTATTAGCCGACACTATTTAGCAAACTAGTTTCAAGTCTTAAATTTATTTCTTTATTTCAAATGTCAGGGTAATCTTTTATTTTAATTTCAAAAATTATATCTGGTATTATTCCTAACAGGCGTCACAGACGACAAGTATGTCTCAATACAATAACCCTATATCCGGTATAGGACTCCTAACAGATAAATTCAGACCACATACGGCAAGTCTGTTCCAGTAAAATCTCAACCTCTAACAGTATTTTACCAGTATTTGTTCTAATAGTGCAGTACCATCAAACAATATTATTATATTCCAGTTCCCTAGTCGATGGCAAGTTGACGTCTATTCCACAATTCAACAGTATACAATCTAATTCAATTCCAATAACAGTCCGCAGCCTGTGGCAATTATCCTATAGTCGACGGCCAGACGACACTACAACATTTAATATCACCGGCTACACTAATAATCCAACAGACTAACAGTATAATTGAAATTCCTCGATAAATGCTAATAACCGGTAACTACATTAATTAACGACAATAAACGGTAATTAACACTAATAGACGATAATTAATGCTAACTAAAGATAATTAGCGATAATGAACGAGGGTAGCACGACACTAACCGAGCGAGCGACGGGCAGCGTGACGGCGGGTCGAGGCGGGGTCGAGGCGGCACGGCTGCGAGTAATTACTTAATTAATTTCCAGTTCGATATTCGAAATTTATCGAAATCCGATCGAGAAACTTACCGGAATACTTGGTCGAGTTAACGACTCGATTCCGGGCAAATAGTCGAGCAGTGGCGGCGGGTGGCCGGCGTGCGGTGGTGCACGGTGGCAGTTGAGCGGAGGAACAATGGCGTAAAATGGGGGGGGGGAGAATTTGAGAGAGAGCAGAAGGAGAGGTGGTGTGAGTAAGAAACGGAGGATGGCCGGGGTATATATAGGCCGTAGGCGGCGTTTGGAGGCGGTGGAAGGGCGGTCGCGGCGGTGTTGGCATGGTCTGCCTGCGCCAAGTGTCCAGCCGCCGTTTCTTCCTTAGCTGCGTGGATTACGGCTGCTCTGCGTGTCCACGCGCAATTGTCGGGCGGCTTGGTCGGCGCCGCCTGTCACGGTGGGTGTCGATTGGTTGTTGCGGTTGGCTAGCACGCGGTGGCACGAGGCAAGGTCCAATCGATTACGGCAATTGGAAATCAACGTCGGTTGTTTGGAGTTTTGGGGAAGAAGGAAACGAAAAGACTAAAACGCCCTTAATAGAAAAGAAGGAGGAAGAAAAGAGCCAAGGGTATCTCGGTCCTTTTGCTATTATATACAACTGGATCGTTTTGGCTTCAAACGACTCGTAAATAAAATTCCGAAAAATGTAAAATCGATTCCCGGGCACTTTTCAAGTCGAACTCGAGCCATAGGAAAAATAAAATAAATAAATTTTATTTTATTATTATTTTATTATTAAATTACTAAATTTCATTTTAACATCGAATCCGCTCGGCGTTAAAATTCTAAATTCGACCTAATCTACTTACGAAATATTTTTGCTCGTTCGAAATAATTAGGGCTTCTCATTTCATCCGGATCCGTAAATCCGGTCCGTTATCCGCTAAAACAGACCGGATTGCGGATGAGTTTTTTCCTCATCCGTTTTAAACGGATAAAACGGATAAATTCACCGGATATCCGTTTATCCGTCTAAACTAGGGTATTATTGTAATTTTGCAATTTTGCCCTAATTCACTACTCCTACTCCTAGCCGTCTTCTCCATTCTATTATCCATTCCCATTTCTCCTTCTCCATTCTCTTCTCCATTAGCATTTCGCCTTCTCCATTCTTCTCCATTTTCATCTTCTCCATTCTCTTCTACATTTTCGTCTTCTCCATTCTCTCTCCATTTTTGTCTTCTCCATTTTCATCTTCTCCATTTTTGTCTAAGGTTCTGAATGTTATGGGTGTTAGAGTTTTGTGCAGTACTATTGATGATTGGATTACACTGTTCTCTAATAGTACTATGAAGTCTTCTTTAGTTTACATATTGAGAGTTGCAGCACTGGGGTGTTGTTTTGATGGCATATGGAGAGCTAGAAATATGAAATGTTTCAGAAATGAAGTGGTTACTATGGTAAGTATAGGTAAGCAGGTTGTTAGTGAGTTACATGTTCATATTAGAACTGGGAAGAAAATTCCTAATAATAGATTGGTGAAGAAAGTTGTTAATAATCTGATAAAGCTTTAGTTTGGTACATTGACTGTATTGCTTTGTAGAGTGTTTTTCTGTACAAGTTTTGCTTGATTAGATGGCTCCGAGTCTGCCTCCCAGTTCTCAAGGCTACTGTAGCGAATTTTCTGTTATCTAGCATTTTTTTCTGCCTCATAGTTCTCAAGGCTACTGTAGCGAATTAGAAGATCTAGCAATTTTTTATGGATACGGATATCCGCTGGATTTATCCGTTATCCGGCGGATTTATCCGTATCCAATCCGCTCGAAATGGATTGGATAACGGATGGACTATTTTTCCATCCGTTTGACCGGATATTCGGTCAAACGGATGCGTATTGATCCGTATCCGTCCGTTGCGCAGCCCTAGAAATAATATTTAAATAAATTTTCGGATAGACGAGGAAATTTGACGGACCTTACATTCTCCCCCACTTTAGGGAATTTGGTTCTCAAAATTCGAACTATCTTCAGTGAACAGGTAGGGATATTTCTCTCACATCTCAACTTCCTTTTCCCAAGTGGCCTCTTCAAGGGTATGATTCTGCCAGAGAATCTTGACCAGAGGAATCTGCTTATTCCTAAGCTCTTTCACTTGGGTATCTAAAATTTGAAGAGGCTTCTCTTCATAGGTCAGGTTTTCCTCAAGTTTAACTTCAGTAGGTTGGATAACATGCTCAGGGTCAGGATGGTATTTTCTAAGTTGGGATACGTGGAACACATTATGGATTCCAGTAAGATTTAGTGGTAGAGCCAGTTCGTAGGCAACTGGTCCCACCCTCCGTGTTATCTCAAAAGGTCCAATGTATCGAGGAGCAAGTTTTCCTCCTTTTCCAATTCGCTTAATTCCCTTTCTCGGGAAATCTTCAAGAACACTTGCTTTCCTTCTTCGAACTCCCAGTGCTTCCGTCGACGATCGGCGTAGGACTTTTGTCTATCCTGAGCCGCTCTAGTCTTTGCCTTGGATCTAGTTTCGAGTACACCGTGGATCCCTACAGCAATTTGAACAATTCGTCGATATGGGGTAGCAGGTACCTGTTTTTGCCGGTCAGGTTGTTCAACCGTCGATAATCGATACACATTTGCAATGTACCATCCTTCTTCTTGACGAACAGTACTGGAGCATCCCATGGCGAACTGCTGGGACGAATAAATCCCTTTTCTAGCAATTCTTGAAGTTGGACTTTAAGTTCATGAAGCTCAGTTGGAGCCATTCGGTACGGGGTTCGGGACACTGGTTCTGCTCCATGGACGGTTTCGATAACAAATTCCACTTCTCGATGTGGTGGAAGCATGTTAAGTTCTTCCGGGGATACGCCCAGAAATTCCCGTACCACTTCGACGTTTTCTATCTTGGTTTGATCTAATGTTGAGTTAATTAGGTAGGCTAGGTAGGCTTGACATCCCTGTTTTAAGCATTTGCATGCTTTGGCTGCGGATATCACTTGGGGTTGGACTGATAGGGAAGCTTCAAAGGTAGTTGGTTTTCCGAAGGAGATTTGTCGGTTTCGGCTGTCGAGAATTGCATGGTGGATATACAACCAATCCATTCCCAGAATTAGGTCATGCGAGTCTAACATTATTTCTATCAAGTCTGCGGGGTAAATTCTACCTAGATACTCGACCGCGCAATTAGTGTAAACCTTATCTGATACTACACTACCGCCAAAAGGGGATTCGATATCAAAGTAGTATGCTAATCTAGCAGGAGTAAGGTTTAACTGGCTAGCATATCTTCACTAGCATTGAGTGCCGAAGGGCTCCCTGGTTCGGCGGCCATCATGAACGCTCTTGGTCGGATATTCTGACGTTGAGCAGGCTTGGCATTTGTGGGAGCATTAGGGCGCGACTCTCTTGGGGTTGCAGACGAGCATTCCTGCACCCGGTGTTGATCACTGCCGCATCTCAGGCAGCGTCTATTTTTGAACCAGCATTGGTCCTCGGTATGGCCGGATGTCTGGCAAAAGGGGCAGACAGTTGTGGCAGGGTTCCTTCCTGACGGGGTCCTTGGAGTAGACTCAATCCGAGGACGGGGTTTCCTCGGGCCTGCTCAGGGTTTCGGGTTTCCATTGGTCGTTTATTTACAAACGAGGGATTCTCGGTTCGGTTCCTCCTAATCCTTTCCTCCAGTTTCCGAATTTCCTTAAACTCGACTTCTACCTGCAGAATCTTTCCTACAGCCTTGATGTAATTCACATGATTCACTGAGACTAAGGTCCGGCGTAGGTCCAGCCTCAAGCCTTCCACAAATTTTCGAATCTTACGCTTCTCGTTGTCCCAATAATGGGGAGCGTACTGGATTAAGCGGGAAAATTCCGCTTCGTATTCACTTACACTTTCCTCCTTGAATTAATTCCAGGAACTCTCGCTCGCGGGCGTTCTGAATCACTTCAGGTACAAACTTGTCGTTGAACTCCTGGACAAAGTTCTTCCAGGTCGATGGAGTTTCTTCCTGTTTCCACCTTCGGTTCACTAACATACACCAGTTTCTAGCGGCTTCTTCCAGTCGATATGTAGCATACTTAACCTTTTGTTCCTATGTGTAGTTCAGAACTTCAAAAATCTTCTCTAACCGGGCCAGAAACTCTTCTGCCTTTCTATCATCAATCTCCCCGAAGAACACTGGGGGATTGAATCTAAGAAAGCGCTCTAAGACTTGATCGTCGCTCTGGATGACCGGGGATTGGTTTGCGGTAGCCAATGGTTGTTGGTTCTGCCACTGCTGGGTAAGGAAGGTCCAGAAATACAACATTTCTTGCATACTCCCTTGAGGGTTGGTTTCTCCCGCTCCGGGGGTTGGAGGGGTTACTTCCGGGTTTGGGGAAACTGGCTATGGGGGTGTATATTCCTCTCCCTGAGCTTCAGGTTGTGGGCTATTGGTTTCAGACATTTTTACCTGTCTGAAATGCGGGTAAAGGTGCAAAGCGGTTAATAGCCGATTGCAGGTACGGTAAGGTTAGGATAACAATAAGTAGTCACTACTTAGATTTCACAGAACATCTTTCATTTACCCTAATCCCCTAAAAGTCTTAATCTGGAATCGGTTATTCCTTGAGTTAAGGGTTTCCAGGTTAGTTATAGTATAACGAGTAAATAAGTTCAAATCGGCGTTTTATTCCTAAAACTTCGTTATATACTTACCCGGTCGAGTTGACCGGCTCATTTCTAACTTAACTGACGCGTACACACCTATCTACAGTACTTGACGAGAAACATAAGACAACGCACAGATCGACCGAAGAGACAGCAGACAGTCGGTTCAGGTTACCAAATACACAGAAGTCAAGGCAAGAACCTCGATGGATAACAAAGTCAAACGCAAGTGTCGGATGGCGGAATACAATAGAAGACACGGATGCCAAGTGGCGGATAACCATCTAAGGTCAAACAACAGGTGTCAGTGGGCGATCAAAAAATTTAGACGGTTCTGAACAGAGAGCAGGCACAGGGGTCGAAAGGCAGGCAGTAAAACTAAACAGACACCGAACATCACATTCGGTTATTAATTCACAATTCCTAAAGTTAGGTCAAGTGCTACGCCTATGCGTAACTGAGCAGAAAGGCTTAACAGTACCAATAGGAAGGCATAGATAACACGTCCACGACTACGAGTTCTCGCCCTTATTTCGGCCTCACGAAGTTCCGTCACCTGACGGGTAAGTATATCCTCAGTATGGGCTTTGGTTACCCAAAACGGTACAACTACTATAAAGGAAGTTTCATATACCTGTCGAAGTCAGTAATATATATAATAATAGTGCATAGCTATGTGTCTATCCCCTCCCCCACTTTAGAAAATATTATAGGGGTTGGTATCTGGAAATGCGTCACAATCCTATTGGTCTGAACCGGGCTCTGATACCACTCTGTAGCGCCCCAGATCTGGTTCAGACGTCAAGGGTTGTGCCGAAT
>JAYMSP010002111.1:0-26234 GCA_036897095.1 Plantago elongata
TCTTCTGCAATTCGTGTTATCTTTCTTCGACATTTTGAAATTGCATTGCATTGCTGTGTGTTCTTGTATACTAAATTCAATTCTTCTTGTTCTTGGTCGGTCTTCTCTTATGCAATTCGTGTTATTTTTCTTCTAAATTTTGCAATCGCATTGCTGTGTGTTCTTGTATACCGAATTCGATTTCCTTGGTCTTCTGAAATTCGTGTTTATCATTTCCTCTGTTTTCAATTTCTCCACAAATTAAATCTTTTAACTTTCCCCTGTTTTAAATTTCTTATAATATTATGTAAGAATGGTATTTGTCATATGAAGCTCCGTTGGTATTCAGATGTACAATTTACTCAAGCCCCTATCTTCATTTATTATTCAAGTACAAAAATATAAATAGCCGAAGCAAGTGTAAGTAAAATTGTTATCTATGTTTACGTGTCTAACAGAGTCCTGTCCTGCATTCTTCTTTCTTTAAATATACTTCCCTTCTTCTTTCTTTAAATATACTTCCTTTTTGCTGCTACGTGCTAACTTGTTAACTAACCAAGTGTTGCTTCTGCAGTACTATTTTATGCTCTGATAGTTATAAAGTTTTCGATTGATTTTACATTTTAGATATCTGATAGTTTATTGTGTTTCGCAGCCTCCTTATTGACAGGGTTTGAGCACACACTGTGTATCAGACATGCAGAAATTGGATATCAGACAAGCTAGACAAGCCAATTGTGTGAACGTACCTATGGCCGAATGGGCTGCTATTGGAGGAAAATACTGGTCTGGATTATATGCGATAAATTTTGACCATCACCAACTCCTACAATAAATATTCGATCAGCACTGGTTTTCAATTCTTTCTTCATGCGCATAATCTAGGGCTCGGTGACCGGGCAACCGAAGCCCAATCTGGAATGGGGATCGATTTCACGATTGACTTTAAAAGGGCCGTTTAGATACACTTCAGCAAAAGGCAGTTAAATGGGTTGAATTCATTTTTGACAGCAATCTGGAATGGGACCAAACCAAGTCCGGACCGATATGGTCCGGACCGATTTTAAAGGATTTTCTAATACAGATGACCGGACCTAAATTGGCTCGTTCCAGGTCCGGACCAAACTGAAATAATCGGTACGGTCCGGGCTTGGACCGAGCAGGCCCAGATTAAAAAAAATTGGAAAAATGTAAAATAGTTCAGCAGAATGAGCAAATCTCAAAATTGAAAATAGTCGTCAACAAAATTCAAGATCGACGTACGTAGACAAAGCCAAGACTTGTTTCCCACTCATCTTCCCAATTCCGCAACCGAACCTCCAAACCAAAACCACTCCGCCGCCGCCACTGGCAGGAATGTGGAGTAGAATTCCGTTCTGACAACGAGAGGTGGAGGGTGGGCGCGATATGGAGGAGGCAGCGCGCGAGTGGTGGCTGGAGGCGGAGAGAGGTGGTGGACGGCGGGCGCTAGTGGTGGAGCCGTGGAGGGAGGCGGAGAGAGGTGGCTGGAGGCGACGTCGTGGTGGAGGGTGGTAGGAGGTGGAGTGATTTGGAGGCTGGGTTGAAATTTGAGATTGAGGAGAGATTTGGAGGCTAGGGTTTTGAAGGTGTATTAGAGAGTAAAATTGGGTTTTTCGGTTTTATTCAAAATTTCAGTTCTGGTTTTTTGGTATTTGGCCGGGACCGGACCGAAGATCGAGATTTTAAAATCTTCAATACCAAGGACCATCCTTAGTCAGTTTCGAACCGGATCAAGGACCGATTTTTTAATCCGGTTAGAGTCGGTCTTTCGATTCGGTTGCAGTTTTGCTCCTACTGATGAGTGATGATTTTTTTACAGTCTATTGTATAGACTGATGAGTTTTGACAGTGAAATTGTTACTGTAATTTTTTGATTCATTTGACTGTAATTTTTTATTCACTTTTGACATCAAACTGCTGTAAGTATTATATTAGTCACTTCATTCTGCGTTCCATTTCCATAGTGTAAAACATTATGTTCAACTCTCTATAAAGAGAAGTTAGTTTCGATTTCAATTGACTAATCAATTAGTTTATCAATCTATAGTCTTCCATAGTGTAAGCATTATATGAACAACAGCAATGCAAATTTCTAGTAGAAAAACAAGAACCAAATGTACAGCTTCAATTCTCAAGAACTTCAAGCTCTTCATCACAGTGTATCCGCAGAATACAAACCAGATACTAATGAAATCATCATGAACCATTTCACAGTTTCACCAACTGGTCCAACTCATACTTTCACCAAGAACTTGAAAGAAAGCCCAAATTTTACAGCATACAAATTTCTATGATTACTAATATCAACTGGTAAGGTAACAAAACTGAATTCTATAAAGTTAAAGCAAATATTTACAGTCTGATGGGCATGTTAAAGAAAATTCTCATCTCACTAATGAATCCATCAACTATCTGCCTGGTAGCAAGATGACAACTCGAAAATATACTGATAGGAGTAAGGAACAAATCAGATCTCAATGTTATTAATATTACCAGATTTTCTTCCGAGGATCTCCATTCGACGCATTTGAAAGTACTCTCTTTGTTCAGGATCCATTGAACTCAAATCTTCATCATGAAGCTAGTATCTTCTCTTTCCCTCTCCAATTTGAGCTTTTCGTTCTCAATATGATACATCAGCTGCAGCTTTTCGCTCTGAATCCGGTTTGCTTCTTGAGTATGCAAAAGCTGTGCTTTCTTTATTTCAAGGAACTCATATTTCTGTTTGTTGGCTAAGTTAATTTTCTCTATTTTCTCAGCACGATCTTTCCGCTTTTCATTATTAAGCTCTGATAGGGCCTTTGTAAATCCAGAAACATCAGTGAGCAAATTCTCGAACGATCTCTTCTTTTCTCTAGCATCTTTCTGCCCAGTAGTCTGTTCATTCCTATTATCTCTACTCAGTTCATCATCTTCACCTAAACTAACAGCTTCTGGATTCAAAGTACAAGAAGGTCCAACAGACTTTCTTTTAGTACCGGATAACTTTTCACGTTTCTTCCATTTCTCTTCATCCTTCAAAAGATCCCAACAATGATCGAAGCGAAAAGGACTCTTAGTAGCATCATAATACAATCTCCGTGCTTCTTGAATCTATAAAATACTATCAACATAAGCCATAGACCACAAACCAAGGTTAAACTTTACAATTAATAAAAAAATTATATTGTACTTACATTATCTCCGCTATTAGTCCCACTCCCATTTCGTTCTTCTGCTTGAGTTACGAAACCACAAAACTTACTGACTGCATGTTGAATGACACCCCAGCGGTCGTTCAAGGAGCTGCGACTACGAATTTGCCATTCCTCCTTTTTCCCTTGTATATAGTAAGTTTCAACTTGTTGCCAAAAGTGATTCCCTTTCGCATTTCCATTAACAGGGCCCAAGCTAGTATTAAGCCAAGCCAATACCAACAACTTATCTTCTTCCACATCAAAATTCTTTCCATGTTTATCTGAACTCACTTCACTAGGCGTAAGCGCCATCTCAAAGTGGTAATTCTCCACTCCTTGTGTGCCTTATTGCAGCGAAGAGGAGATAAGGAAACTGTCCCTGTCCTACTCAAAATTCATTCCTAAATTTACAAGAAAAGGTTACAAATAATCACCATACATCGTAGTCACTACATTTAATTGAAAAGAACCAATACGTTCCATCTATAAAATCAAGGAAACCTGAATACAGTACTAAGGAGAAGCAGCAGCAGAACAAGATGAATATAAGGCCATCGAATTCAACTAAAAGAACCTGAACTCTGTTCAATGACTTACAAGAAAGTAGTCGAATCCGACAGGAAAATGAAGAAAGAACAATAGAGAGTCCTGGTCCTAGTGATCAATATATGATTGGTTAGCCACCCAACAAGAAAACCTTTCTTTTCCCTGATTTACAGCTTCAAATCTCTCTTGTAGCTTAACTTTTGCTACAATAGTTTCAAATGAAAAACCTTTTCCATGGTTGACACCTGAATAAGATAAATAAATAAATTAGGGACACAGGCTACACAGCTAATATGTAAATATAAGAAGTTTTAAGCAGCCCAAGTCCAATCTCTTCACTGTGCTAACCGTTTCTATCTCCTTCACGTGGAGTTTCATAATCCAAGCTCAAAATCCAGTGTGTATATCAAATATCAACCCTTTAAATAGAGAAACTTCATATTCATGCTGTCACTAAGGGACTACAGGAGTGTCTCCAAACTCTTCTTAAATCTACTTATGTTCACTTTTGGAGTGTTTCCAGATTTTGCTCATGCTTTTGCTATTCCAAACTACAAGGAAAAAGTGACTTATTGCAGAATCCGCACCGAAGTTGCATCTGCTTCAGCTTTTGATCATGCTTCTACTTAATTGAATAGGAATTTGCAAATGCCACCTAAGTTTCTCCAATCGACAGAACTACACCAGTTTATCTAGGCCATGGCATGCTATTAAAACTGAAATTGTCAAACCATTTGTATCTCAAACTGCCATTGATTAATCAAAGTTCAGTTCAGAAAAAAAAAAATGCCCAAAATTCCTAGCTTTCGCTGAATTCGCTAATATGAATACCCCAATTATTTAAGCTCATTAGACACTAGTGTGATTCTGACTGGAACTTCATTTACAGCTATAAAAACAGAACATTTAGCAAAACGAATTCCCAAAATGCAACCAAATATAGGATAATTAACAACATTACACCTCTAATCACTTCAAATTAAGCCCTGCAAATAAAGGGAACATGTAAAAGGAGTGTCTTTTCATATAATCAGAAAGAAACACAGCAAAAGATGAACATGTAAAAGGAGTGTCTTTCCTTACCATGAAGGCTTGGTATCCCAAACGGAATCATACTCAAGAGAAAGATAATTGAGGTAGCCATCCATGTCATTAACGGCACCATTTCGTCGAAGAAGACAGCAGAATCTTGAACTGGCTCAAACCCATCTCTGCAATTGCTCTTCCTGCTGCTGGAAGCTGCTTGATTCCTGGTTTGGGTAATTGTTTGAGCAGATTGAAGAACAGTGTTTGATTTGAGAAGGTGAATTGAGGAGGGAAATTGGGGCATGGGATAAACGCTGGAGAGCTATCATTTTCACTCTGTTTATGTCATTTTCTTTTTGTTTTTCTTCCTCAGTGTGCTCTTGTGACTTTTCAATTTGGGGATTTTTTTTCTCAAAGGTCTGATTTGCAGAGGGCAAGAAAGAACATGACAGGATAATGATATGCTAAACTTTATAAGATGCATGACGCATGATAAAAGAATATGACTTATACGAGCTTATCAATCACTTATAAAATATATAAAATTATTTCATCATTTCATTCGTATAAATTAAAGAAGCTTTGAATTCATCATTGATTATTTCTACAGTCATATATGCTTGTTATTTGTTCTTCATTTAATTCCTTCAATTATACTTGTCCACGTAACAACTCTAATATATTTTTATGTATTCTTATTTGTAGGTATAATTATGCTCCAATTTGAGATAATCAACATTAAACATTCATTTACAAAATTTATTTACTTTACTCATTGTGTTTTACTATATATCTTGTTCTTTGCTCATTTTATTTTTACTATATCTCTTGTTTTAACTAATTTCCTTTCTTCTATTCCTTTTTTTTCTTTCCAGATTTTAAAATGAATTGGAGTAGAAGTTTTGCTACAAGACACAAGATATCTCTTTCTTGTTAAACTTTTACACACACACACACACACACACACACACACACACACACACACACACACACATATACATATACATATATATGTATATGTATATATATATGTATATATGTTGTTATATACTTGTAAATATAATAAAAATTCTATAAACAAGAAATATTTACATCTCCATATTTACTTCATTTACTAGACAATACTCCATCTAATTTGATTCAATTTTTTGCTGAATTTTATTATGTTTCTTAACGTTATTATAACAATGTGATTATGATTCAAGTTTCTGTTGATCCCAGATCCGTTCTGTTGAATTCTGTGATTATGATTATTGTTCAAGGCTTCTAAGGCCGACTTCGACTTTAACTCTTTGCTAGTTTATAATTAAAAGTATTATTTATGTTGTAAAACGTGCTAAAACATTTGATAAAATAATAATGTCGGATGCAACTTGACTCCGAGTATAAACTGACCCTAGCTATATTGTTACAAGAATGCTCATATGGGTATAATTTTCATGTTACCAACTTTATTATTCATGTTTAAATTACGTACCAACGCGATTATAAGAATTTTATTATGTTTGTTAACATTATTATAACATGTATAATGTTACCGACCGTATGTACCGCAACTGATTGTTATAGAGTTTGTATTGTTCGACTGTCCTAAAGCCAACTTCCACTTAACTCTTTGATAGTTTGTAAGTATTATTTTATGTTGTAAACAAACATTAAACTTTTTGATAAAATAATAATACGGGTGCAACTTGACTCGTTGCATAAACTAACTCTGTATTGTTACAAGAATGGTCAGAACTTAATTCACATGCTTCATAATTGGTATTTGAGTACGTAGTAAAGAGTTGAAACTAATTATATACTTCAAACCTCATGTCCTTAGTTAGAAGCCATAAATTTTATACAATATTTGGGGAATTTGTTGAATCGATTTGGTTGTTTATGTTTTTAGCTTCTTCTTTCTTTTCCCTATCCTTAACATGATAAAAATTAATTAATAATTGTTTTTTTCTTGATCAAAAAGGAGGAGAAGAAATATGAGTACTATTGACATTGATGGACAAAAGGTGCCTAGCGAATTGGTAATCGAAATTCTTGAATGGTTGCCTGTAAAGTCCCTCCTCCGATTTAAGTGTGTATCCAAGTGGTGGTATGAACTAATAACATCCCCCCTACGTTTATCAAAAACCACCTCATCAAAGGGTTTGCTTCTACAAACAATACTAAGACCATCTTGTTAAGCCGTCCTTTTCAAGACAAAGACAGCTGCGTACTCTCTTTTCATGATTTCGATTCACCTGAGTTAGTGGAGATTCGACCAAATCTCTCACTCTCTTTTCTCAAGGATTTGATCCCACCTCGATTATTAATGATCATTGGTTCCTGCAATGGCATTGTCTGCTTTGGTAGTCGTCGTCTTTATGGGATAGTTTTGTGTAATCCAGCACTAAATCAATTTAAGCAGCTTTCTTACCCTCTTGATATCCCACCAGGTTATGGTTATGAAACGTTAGGTATAGGGTTTGGTGTTACTTGTAGTAATGAGTTCAAAGTTATAGTCATGAGAGGCATTTACGAGATTAGTAATGAGGAAGCAGAAGTTTTAATCTCGATCCATTTCTATAGTTCAAGCACGAATATGTGGAAAGAAATTGGTAGTGATTCCAAGGTTAAACAATCTCATTATGAGGGTCCTGTTTTCTTCAATGGTGCTTGTCATTGGTTACGCCGTGAGGATTATGAAGAACTGGAGATCCTTTCTTTTGATATAAACACCAATGTATTCAATAACTTGGAGTTACCTGTTCAACTATATTGGAGTTGGACCGACGAAACTGAGGCGGGTAAGCACTATACTCTAATAGTCCTCAATGAGTGTCTTGCCTTTGTTCAACATAAATTGGCTCATAAGATGTCTGAGGCTATTGAGGTTTGGGTGATGGAGGAATATGGCATTAAGGAATCGTGGAATTTCAAATTTATGATATGGCCTTACCGTGTTGTTTACCCGTTCTTGGCGTGGAATAATGATGAGTGTCTATTAATAGAAACAAGTGAAGGCCAATTGGCATCCATTTGTTTAAATGATTGTGAAGTTAAAACATTTGAAATTTATGGGGTTCAATCTCAAATTGAATCTGTAATTCATAAGAATAGTTTAGTCAGTTTAAATTCAATCTGCAGCTAGAATGCAGTTTCAGTTTCTCTTTTTTGTATGAACCATATATAATACTGCAGTACTGCGAGCTACTATATATTTATGTTCTTTCAGTTTTTATAATTTGAATACGAATCCAAGTCTTGATGCTTTCACTTGTCTTCTTATTTGATAAAGGAATGGTAGAGAGCCAGTGGCGGAGGGAGGTGTGGTTCAGGGGGGTCACTGAACTCCACTCAATTTTCTTCACCTGCTATGTCTTCTTAATGCAGTAGTAGTATATACATTCTGTGATTTTTGGTTTTCAATTTTTGTTTGTTTATTTCTTTAATTTATAATTTTTAATATATTTGATGAGTAAAATAGAAATTTCGACGCGTAAAATAAAAAAAATTATAATTATAACATTTTGAATTTAACTTCAGATGAATCCGGTCATGAATTTTAAGGAAATAGTGAATATAGTATGAGGAATAGTTAAAAGTAGAAAATATATTAAATTAAGTAAGAATGAATGAAGTATAAGAGGAATTAATTAAAGTAGGTGATAGATTTTCGATTGAAGGTATATCCATGTATGAGGTTATGTCGTCTGTATGGCCAGGAATATTCTATAATATTATATATTTCGTGATTAGTTTAGTGTAATGTAACCAACAATTGAAATTGGAACTTCCTAAAAGAAAGGAGGAAAGTTGAATTCGGGACAGGAGGAGTATGTTACGCGTATGTGACTGAAGGATATAAAATTATAGAATTATAACATTTAAATACATCATCCATGAATAATACTAGTATAAAACTATAGTATAATATTTCGTAAAATTGCAAAAGAAGTAAGTAGACAATTGCGATAGAACGTTTAAAATAGCCAAAACTAGACAACTCTGGAACAAAGTGAAAACGTACTAATTTTGTACAACGGCTTAAGATCGCATCGTATGTATACATTCATACATTGATTAGAAAGTAATTTTAAAATTTTATATTTTACAAGTATTAACTTTATGTTTGGGTTCTATTATGTATTTGTTTATAGTAATGTGTATTTAATAATGTTCATTTCTTGTCGATTTGGAAAAGTTTAAGAAATTGATAGTTATTTTAGACCCCGTGAAATTTATTTTTCGCCACCGTAGAGAGCTGAAAGTTTTTTACATAATATAGCACAAACTCCTATATTAATCGCAAAGGCCAATTTATACATTGTATATGTGATGACTTCTTTGTGCGTATATACTCGTATCTGTGAATTTATACATTGAAGCACAATTTTTGTACATCTGAACAAACAATCACTCTAGTTTACAAAAATGTTATTCATATGATATTGTTACAGTTGCAGATGATTTGAAAATGTTGCCTTTGGTAGTTTGGTAGGTTGTGCCACCATCTGGAGAGGCAGTCGTACAAGTCGTCCCAAAGTCTGCTGAGATAGAAAAACTTCCTGGCAGATCAGTTATCATTATACCGGACTTGCTCCAACAGGCTCTGGGTTGACATCTTTAGCCGCGTTTTCTGCCCAAAGTTGGGGCTGAATGAGGTACTAAAATTAGATTTCATTGCAAACGTATTGGATGATCACAGAAGAATACAAGTAAAACCACTAATTAAAAAAAATTTGGAATGGAGTTTTTCTACTTGAGTTCAATGTGAACTGATATCTCTCTTATTTTGCGAGGCCTTTTGATACTTCGGATATGTTCCCAATAAGTTGATTTGTGTCTCAGTCGATTTGACAGGATCTCTCATGCTTAACTAGTTCAAATTCAATAACCTACCCAATTAGTTAACTATAAATGGTATTGTTCAAGGATTAGACAAGAATAATTTGTCCTCTTCTCAGTGAAATGACTAGTGTTGTATTATTTAGGATCATGTCGTGTACATTGCGCCTTGCCACTCTACAGGAGGAAGAAGCTTGGAAAATCTGATCTCATTGCATATCAAGTAAGCACTTTTTCCAGCTATGAAGTTCTTTATTGTGGCTCGATCACTTTCAAGCTGCTAAATTTTTAGTGTTTCGACTAGGCTTCATCGAAAAGTGGAGTGATAAATCTGCATCTGGATGAGAAAAACCAGAGGGTGCTGCTTGGAAGGAAATCTGTTGCAGTCATGGAAGGTTCTCTTTTGATATAATATCAGGTGGAAGTTTGAACTTTGAATTGAAATAACTACTCAAATAACATGATTCTCAATATTGATTGTAGAGTTGAAAACTGGTGGTTTTAAGTGATAAATTTTTCTCTTTTTCATGATCTTTTACCAGACAGATATTGTTAAACTTAAAATACAGTAGAGGAACTATTTGAGCCTAAAACTTGAAATTGGCACATGTGGTACGCTTCTGCAACAAGGATGAGCTAAACCCAAGCCTCCCCTTTTCCAAATCAAACTGCAGCAAGTTATCTTCAAT
Organism: Plantago elongata; assembly: GCA_036897095.1. Classification (NCBI taxonomy): domain Eukaryota; kingdom Viridiplantae; phylum Streptophyta; class Magnoliopsida; order Lamiales; family Plantaginaceae; genus Plantago; species Plantago elongata. The sequence continues at coordinate 10,265 of JAYMSP010002111.1, forward strand.
CTCATACCCTCCGATCACTATAGAACTCCTTGGAGCAACCCCACCATCCACGAACCCCAAGCACCAAGCATCCCCAACCCTCCTTGGAGATTTTGGAACACAAAACAGCAAATCGAGAACGAGGAAGGGGCTTGGTCAGGACATCAGCTAGATGATCCACAGTGCTCACGTGAGAGACCTCAAGAAGACCTTGATTTGTCAAATCACGAACAAAATGAATATCGATAGTGATATGCTTCATTCGAGAATGTAGAACAGGATGTAATGCGAGCTTTGTTGCACTAAAACTATCACACAAGAGGCGAGGAGGATGTTGTGGAAGCAACCGAAGATCACGAAAGAGGTGTCGAATCCAACATACTTCGGCAGAAGCAGCAAGAGCACGATATTCAGCTTCTGTCGAGGAGTGTGCAACACCACATAGCTTACGAGAACGCCATGAGATGGGGTTAGGGCCTAAGAACACAATATATGCTGAAGTAGACCGCCCGTCCAAAAGATTACCCCCAAAGTCTAAGTCAGAAAAGGCTGTGAGAGATAAATATGTAGGGTGTCCGTGATGTAATGAATCCTTCAAGTATCGAAACAACCTCTTCACTGCAGCCCAATTGTGGGTAGTAGGGGAAGACATAGATTGAGCAAGACGACTGACAACAAATGCTATGTCCGGACGGGTCAACGTGAGATATTGTAAGCCTCCTATGGCACGACGAAACTCGGTAACATCGGCCAGGTCCCCAACTGATTCTGTTGGTTTCAAATTCATAGGGGTTGTGACCGATTTCGCTCCATCCATGTGATGACGACGGAGAAGATCAACAGTATACTTGTGCTGGGACAAAAATAATCCTTCTTGGCACTTGGCTACCTCAATGCCAAGGAAGTATGAGAGATTACCCAAATCTTTGATCGAGAACTTCTTTTGGAGATGCGCAACAAGAGCTGATAACTTGAGAGTGTCTAATCCAGTCAAGATAAGGTCATCTACATACACAAGTACATAAATGGATGGATCCTTGATGCAGTGTAAATAGTGAGGGATCAATAAGTGATTGTTGGAATCCAAACTCGATCAGCGCATTACTCAAGGCATGGTGCCATGCACGTGGAGCTTGACGAAGTATGTAGAGAGATTTTCGAAGGCGACATCCATGATGAGGAAAACTTTGATCAACAAATCCAGGTGGTTGAACCATATAGACAGGTTCCGCTAAGGTTCCATGTAGAAAGGCATTACTAACGTCCATTTGCCTAAGAGGCCACCCAAACATCAATGAAGTGGATAAAACAACGCGGATGGTGACATGTTTCACAACAGGACTAAATATTTCACGGTAGTCAATACCTGGTCGCTGATGAAAACCTTTCGCTACAAGTCGTGCTTTGTAGCGATCGACAGACCCATCTTATTTTCGTTTCACAACGAAAACCCATTTACATCCGATAATATTCGCCCCGAATGGTGGTGAAACCAAGTCCCATGTACCATGGTACAAAAGAGCATTAAACTCTTCTGACATTGCACGACGCCAGCGTGGATCGGATAAGTCATGAGAAATAGTGCTGGGTTCAACACCTTCTGGGAGAGGATGCTTACTAGTATGATTAACGATGGGTTTGAATATCCCACGACAACCGCGGGTCATCATGACATGAGTGAGGGCCAATTTCCCTGTAGGTATTGGGGAAGATGTAGGCGGTGTAGATGCTGGACCAGGAGATGGTTTACTCTATTCCGATAAGTCTAAGTGAAATGGGATTGGACTAACCATGGACTGGCAGAATGCGACGAGTGTACTTGGTTCATTTGGTGGGCAACTGGACGCACAGGAGCTGGAGGAGTTTGATGTAATGTAAGTGTTCCTGGAGGATCAGATTTAGTAGCATTGCTAGGCATAAATAATGGGCTTGGTTCATCCAAGTTTGTATTATGGCATGTATTTGTCGCCTCACGGGAAACTTTGTGCGGAAATTGATTTTCAGAGAATCGAACGTGGCGAGACAAATAAATTTTCCCAGATTCTAAATCCATGCATTTATAGGCACTTTGAGTAGTAGAATATCCAAGAAAGAGACATGGACGTGATGGGTATTCAAGCTTTCCTGTAGCATAAGGTCCAAGCAATGGAATAAATAACCAAAAGTACGCAGCTTGAGATAATTGGGTGATTGTTTAAATTATGACTCAAATGGGCTTCGACCTTGAAGAATGGGTGTAGGAAGACGATTAATTAGAATATATAGCCGTTAAAATAGCAAATGACCAAAATGAAGAACGGAGATGAGAGTCCAGATTGGTGTAACAATGATCGACTAGTTTCGATAATGTGGCGATGGCGCCGTTCAGCAGTATCATTCTGTTCGGGCGTGTAAGGTGCCGTGGTTAACCAAGTGATGCCATTAGTATGAAAAAACGAACACGAGGCCACAAATTCACCACCATTGTCATTGTACACATTTTTAATAACCTCTCCAAATTGTTTTTCCACTAAGAGTTTAAACTGAGAGAACACATTAACCACATTCAACTTCACACGTAATGGAAATAGCCAACAATATTTGGTCAGGCCCGACTAAGGCCCAGCACGGTAAGCCCAATCGTGCAGGGCCTCAGCCTGTTAGGGACTCCAGCCCCAGGCCCTGCTCAACCAATATACATGGTCCAATCCAATTTAAAAAGATTAGACCTGGAGTTGGACCTATGGAGGCCTGTCTGTTGGATAAATGCTATGGAGGCCGGTCCAATTCAATACTGCAGCATAATAGACCGGCAACAGTCAGCAACATTCATTCTCCTTTCTTCGTTGTTCTTTGAGCCTTAGAAATGAAAAACCATGGCACTGCATATCGTCTTACGTGTGTAACTTTCATTTATTAGAGTTCGTTTATTATTAAGAGAAAACCCACCAACTTGTAAGAAAAGAAAAGGAATTACAGGCATTAATAAAGAAAAAGTTTCTTTTTTGTTACTATGAAATTAATTAGTAGGTTAAAATCCTCTTCAATCTTGAGTCTAATTCCTCTCAACTTCCATTAAACCATCCATTTAATTCCTTAAAATTCGAAGAAATCCGTTCAATTCCTCAAATATCAAAAAAAAAAAAAAAAAGACCGTTTTTGTTCAATTTTCATGTATATAAGGACCCTTCATTCTTCTTCAATCCTTCATCCTAACTTAAGCAATCAAACTTAAACAACATCTAGAAATTCCTGTGTTCTATTAGAAATTTGGGTTTGAAAATTTAGGGTTTTAATTTGGGGATCTTACTTCAAAGAATGCTCGAAGAGTTGCAATTTTTAAATAGTTCCTTAGTCTTTTGTAATATTTATTAAAAACAATACTTGTAACGGTTGATTTTAGATGTTTTGCACGTTTATAATTTTTTTTACTTAATATCGCGTATGGTGTTAGGCCTCATTTAATTTTTTTAAACAGGGCCCCTCAATTCTTGAAGACGCCCTGTATTTGGTGTAATGATATACAATTAAGAGAAAATTCAGGTCCCAAACATCAAGATAAATATATTGTAATGCATGTGATGAATTCAATGAAGTTGAAGCAAAAGGAAGTTTATGTGACTTGCAAACACGACAAGTATCACAATCATGGTCCAACACATGTGAGGAACTCGAAAGCGGTAACTTAAATTTAGAAATAAAAGTGCGACAAGTACGATAACCAGGATGACCAAGCCTCGCATGCCAAGTAGCAGAGGTAGTTCGACGCCTAACAAAGTAAAATGGGCCTCCGACTTCATTTAATACGATGGTGGCTTGATATGATAGACACCGTTAATGCAATGACCTTTGAGTAGATGTGCCCCCGTAATTCGATCCTTTACATTGAAATAAATGGATGAAACTCAACCGCAACATAATTAGCTTTGGTAAATTGATGCACTGATAATAAATTTTGTTTCGCATCTGGAACACATAGCATATTAGGAATAGTAAAATTACGATGACTTGTAGAAATAATAGTCGTACCAGTGTGAGTGATTGGGAGAGATGAACCATTAGTCAAATGAACCTCTTCTGTTCCATCATATTCTTAATGAATGGTCATATGATTAAGATCCGAAGCAAGGCTATGGGAGACTCCAGAGTCCATCACATAAGACGAAATACTATGCTGGGGAGATCTAGCAAAATTTTCCTGTATAAGAGGAAGTTTCCTGCACTCAAGGGCAGAATGCCCTGGTTTCCGGCAAAGTTGACAATGGAAAGGTTCTGAATCATTACCAGAGTTACCACTGTAGTTGCCACGATATAATTCTTACCACGATTCCAGCTACTTGATAATTACGGCCATTGTTGTTATTCCTGCGAAAGTTGCGGTTAGAATTATGGTTGCCACCATTAGTTGAAGGGTAAGAACGTGGACCAGTACCATTATGAAGATGAAATAATTCTTTTCATTGCTCCTCCCGTATACAATTACATCCTAATATATACAATGTAATGAATATTCAAGATTGATATTATACTAACACTAATATTATGTAACATTAAAACCTCATTTAATACGGAATTCCTACTAATTTCTACTTTACGAATTCGTTTTCATTTTTTGTTCTTCCAATTCCTCCATCATCCACGATTCCTCTCCATCATCCATCATCGATCAATCACCACCGCTCCTCTCAACCGCCTTCCGTCCAATTACACCAGGGTTCTTGTCATCAAATCTTGTTTAGTTCTAGTGCTTTTTTTTTTTTTTGTTCTTTTGCTTTATATTGGTAGAGTATTATGATATCAAATACTATATGGTTTCTATGAGCGTCATGTAGTTGGAAAAACGGTTTGTTAGTGCACAGGAGTAGGACTTGTTAAGGAGTTTTTTGGTGAAAGAGTTCAGTTATCTTGGTTTCTATGAGCATCATGAAGTGTGGTACGAGCCGTTTCTTTCGAAGTGAGAAAAGACTGTATGTGTTGGTAGATTGACGGTTCCAGGTAAGGCATCTCAAATTCATGGTCAGGCTCGACTAAGACCCTGTCCGGTGTGTCCGTAACTGGGGTAGGTGCAACATCGGAGTTTTTGTTAGATGTGATGATGAGGCTAATGTAATATAAAATTCGGGTGTTCGAAGAATTCTAATATTTTTTTCTTTATAAGTATAGTTTGGTAACGAGTACAACTAAAACTCGACCAGATGAGTCAAATTCAACTTATGAGTTGAACTTGAACAATATGCTCGTTTTGCTAACGAGCCAAGCTCATTTACAGCTTGATGAATGAAAGCCCGACTCAGTTAGACAGATTCCACCTCAAAAGCTTTTCAGCTTCGTAGGATATAATGCATTTATCAACTAATCACAATATCTTATCGAGCCATGAGTGAGCGGTTAGTTGATCGGGCAAAAACAAGCTGAGCTTTAAACCTCATAAAGCCAAGTTGAGTTCGAAATATATCAAATCAAGTTCAATTAGACTCGACTAGCATAATAACAAAAGGAGGAACACAACCAGAGTTGTATATAGTATACAGGGATCCCTGACCCATTTTTCTCGAGGATTCTGCCATTCCGGCATGTTACAATGTGGATTCCACTCCTACTTTTACACCAAAAGGGAACCTTCCATCACTGCAACAGCTTTCCCTTGAAGCAGCACTCTCTGATTCTTTTCATCGAGATGCAGATTTAGCACGCCACTTCTTGGTGAGGCCTAATTAAAGCAAATGAAATCAGCTTTCAAAAATCAACTGAGAAAAAAGCAAAGTACTAAAACTCATAGATTGCGCTTACTTGATAAGCTCTAAAATCAGATTTCCCGAGCCTCTTGCTCCAGTAGGGTGCTAAGGCACAGTGCACACTTCCAGTAACAGGATCCTAGACATGGAACATTGTGAAATTCTTAGGAAAAAGTATGCCCTGATTCATACAAGTGTGAAGTGGTCTTTCCTAAGACTTACTCATCAGGAGCTTAACATTAGCAAAGAACAAGTCCAAGCTTTCAGAGAGGGTAAACACTATTTCTTGTGATGTGTAACTTTACAATATAGACTGCTTTTACCCAGGATAAGTACTGTAAACATGAATATGCAGTAGTATGTCTGCTAACGAGACCAAAAGATGAATCAAAAGAACGTAGGATGCAATAAAGTATCGTTAGTTAAATGCAGCTGGCATTGAGTCGGTACCGTAACTAATTTAATCTACAAGGAATAAAAGATGAATAAACTGAATAGGTAATTTCAAAATTCACATAGAATGGAAAGTACGAATGAGATCATGTTAATTAAGGTTGAAAATGATACCTCATTAATTCCCAGTTTTGGGCAAAAAAAGCGACTAAAAAAGTCAAATCCAGAACCAGCAGGAGCAGGTCCTGTAATGATAATTCCTCTGCCAGGACATTTCTCTATCTCAGCAGGTCGTGGTTCTACTTCTAACACTGCCTCTCCAGATGGCAACACAACCTGCCAAAACAAAACTTGATTCTTTCAATATTACAATTAGAAGTTCACCACTTCACCTCAATAAAGAAAGCAGCATATGTTTTGTCCAGTATAACGGAAGTTAACGATCATTTGTTAAACAAAAATACTATAATTTTACATAAAGCGCAAGTAGAATACTCACCAAGAGATCATCCCCTGAAGTTGTCTTCTGGATCTCTATAACAGACGGGCCATTCAAGCTTTCAGAAATAGTTGACAGGTCATCAGAACTATCATATTCTGTCAACGATACAACTGGAAAATCTAGTTCAATGAGGAAGCTTTCTGGAGCATTGCCTTCTTGAGAGTTTGATGAATCTGAGGATTTAGTGTCAAATACTCTTTTGGCAGTAAGTAGCCCAGATAGTGTTAAGAACTCAACCATATCAGATTTTACCAAGCCACTTGCAAAGAGGAAATGAGATGCAGCTAAAGTTGCATGCCCGCAAAGTTCAACCTGCAATCGAACAGGCAACCCAACTCAGCACGCTAAATAACTGGAGCATTTCAAAATCCAACAGGAGCATCAACACTTCAACAGTGATAGCATCAATTTAAACAAACATGTAACATACGAACATCCAATGGAAACAGATCGGCTTTAGCATGGCAGAAGCACCTAGAACTGTGTGTTATACTCCAAGATCATTAACATACTATTTTCTCCGATATACTGAACTATCACAAACATTGCATCAAAATAGCTAAGATGGGCTAAACTAGATCAAGCGAGAGTAATCGAACATACTGAACTATCACAAACATTGCATCAAACTCATAGCTAACATAAGCTAAACTAGATCAAATGAGTGCAAACAAACATACTGAACTATCACAAACATTACATCAGTTTGGAAATAGAAAGCCTATCTGGAGAAACCTCTAACATACAATCGAATGAGTGTTCAATGTTCCATCAATTCATGCTAACTAATCATTATAGGCAGTTTGAAATTAGACACAAACAAATCAGCTAGGACTAATAAATTACGAAAATAAGCTTATCGAGCTGATCAATTGAATTCTTAACACGAATTCATATGACAAACACAATTAGGACCTCAGCGACCGGAGTGAACCAGCGAAGGCGAAATCGTGGAAAGACGTCGTTAGAGTCAGCATTAAGGCGCGTCAAATAGCAGGTTTCAGAGAGATTGAACTCACGCGCCACCGCCTGCAGCCACTCCTCATCCCTCTCCTCCTCCAGCAAGCACACAGCTGCTGGATTCCCCTTGAATGCTTCTCCTGTAAATGCATCTACCTGTAATTTTCAGTTTGAATGCTAGATCAATTCAGTAAAAAAATGAATTGGGCATTTCATTGAAGAGGGGAAAAGGAAGTAGCAAGTTAATTACAATAGAGTACTTCACGGGATTTTTAGCCATGGATACTTGATGTTGAGCTCGATTGGAATTCGGAAATGTACTGGTGTTCTGGAGAAGAGAAGGAAAACAAGTCCACTGCTGAAACAAATCCAAGTCGAAAATACTCAAAATTCAAATTCACGGTAATTCATATTCCCTCCGTTCCAAATAAAATACCGGTCCAATTAAAACTTACTACCATCTTACTTTCTCTTCATTTAAAATCTTACTTTCTCTTCATTTAAAAAATTACATTGATAAAGTTGTAAGTATGTAATAAATTAAAATAGAGATTTTTTTTTTATAATACTAAGAGATAGATTGAATAAAGTAGGAAAGATAAATAATAAAGAACTAGTTAGTGGATGTGAAACTTCTTATCTATGGTTTTAACGTAATTCTAAAAAAGAAAAGTTAGTAAGTTATTAAAAGAACGGAGTGAGTATCATATTTTTACATTTTACAGTTAATCTTTTCGGTTTTAATTACAATAATATATTACACGCTCTCGATTTTTAGTGGTTGATTGACCATTTTCGTCACTTATTGACTAAATAATTCGGTATTTACATTTAGATCTCTTATTTCATATAAGATCGATAACGAAGTGCAATTTAGTTAGTAAAACGCCTCACCTCCAATTAATAAATCGGGAGTTTGAGTCAATCTTTAATATTATTTAAGAAAAAACTTCTCCGTACAAAAATTTACTGGACATAATATAATTTAACGGAAAGAAACTGAATGAGTTTGAATATAGCGTAAATCTTCAACTAGGATTATGAAGGTAGCTTGACTTTATCTGTGTAAAAGGAGGAAGAACCATCGATTTACGATAAATCCATACTTTATTAAAAAAAATGAATATTATAAGAAGGCAAAAATGATTATAGAATATGAAAATACAATCATTATCAATAGTATAACTTTCTTGATCACATAATCTATTGGTCTTTTGGGTCGGAATGTATTTTAAGCACACGCATCAAAATTTTAAAAATTTTAGACCAACATGATAACAGTAATTTAACGTGCTTGAATAAACTAAAATCTTATTTTGATAGCAATTTCAATTCGCAGCTGTCAGCTTGCAACATGGGGTCAGTAAAGTTCAGCAACTTGTCAATCTCATGCTCCGTATAATTAATAGCTTTGAGATCCTCTCCAAGAAAATCTCAATCCTCGTGCGAATCCAGATTGTTTGTTTCTCCTCAAACCTCGATATCCACGGGAGTTTCTTTTACCAAGAAGAACGCTAGTATGTTCTTATGTTTGGATGTTAAAAGGTGTTTTTAAAAGAACTAATCAAATTATTCTTCATTGTTTTGTTGTCTCTTGTGGAATATTTTGTTACAGACTAATCTGATTCTTCTTACTCTTATTTCCCACAAAACACCAAAATAAATATTGCAAAGTAATTGTCCAAAAAGAAACTAACAAAACCAAAAGAGGACGAAAAGAAGACTGATCGGTACTGTGTAGTGATGGGGACGTTACGTCCCCATCAATTCTTCTCCTCCAGGCGCGTGCAAAAGCACGCGCCTTGCGTTTTCCTCTGGCACGTGCCCTGCACGCACCAGACACAATCCATGCTAAGCCGAATGGCCCAGCCAATCGTTTCTTGTTTCCTTTTGGCCCAATATATATTTCCAGCCCAGCTTTACAAATTGGACTCTAATTCAAAATCAATCTAAATGCAATACTACATTTTAATTGTTCAAGTCCAATCGAATTAACTAAAATTATTCTCATATTATTTATAATAAATAATATTATAATCAACATCCGTAGTTTGGTAAAGTATACTCCATATAGTGTGACCCATAGGGCATTATATATTAAGCACTAATTCAATTAAGTTCACGGTAAAACTCATAGACAACTTATCAGACATTATTAATATATAAGGACGTTTGTGAGGATATACAAACCACATGTAATGTAAGGCTCTAATGATAATACGATACTCTCATTCACGAATACTCGAATAAGTCTAGAACTTGATTTTATGTATGTTCCACTAACTTATTCATTTCTTTCTCAATCTTGTTAGTTGATCCTCGATTAAATTCAAACACCATTTTGAATACATCGTAATGCATTGGCCAATGACTAACGATCAACATAACTATTAGATGTAAAGTATTCTCTTCAATGTCTATTGCGATGAATAAATCCTATCTTGGCTCAACTACTACTCACATTTGCTCCGTGGTGTACCCAACACATGTCGTATCTACCCCATAAGAAGTGCAAGCATTGGTCATGGTCAAAATACATGACTTCACACATTTAGTAGTATTGACCTCAAGTCAAAAGACTAAAACAACACTTTATACACTGATACTTTCATATACATGAAAAGAATTAACCAAATGGTTTCTCGACGGGTCTATCAACACCCTCTAAGGTATCCATCATAAATGACCAAGTCATTCGTAATTGTGAGAGCTAGCTACTGCATTCTTCAAAAATATGATGCAGATCACGTGTCAATCTTTAATGTGTCATTACTATTCCAAATCTCAATGACACTCGATTAGGGTTATTTTAGAACTTACGTTATGTCATCTAAGTTATCACACACTTGATGATAATCTCATAGTCCAAGGAAATATCTTATCGAATTATTCAAACAATCAAATAATCAATTCAATAAATACAATGTCGATAACAACATTATTAAAAAATAATAAATTAGATGTGATTATAGTACATACGCCTAAAATATTGTATTTAGGATATACATACTTTCATAACCACCTACAAGCTCTCACAACTTTATAGGTTGATGATATAACATCACATATTGCTCACAGAACTATCTATAAGCTTTCACAGCTTTAGGTTGCAACCAAGTTCCATTAAACAGCTCTTTCCGATCATAGATGTCGCCTGTAGATTGAACTGCGCGGTGCAATTTGAATTTTCCTTCATCCAGCTTATAGAAGAGATTCTGATTCTGCTCGAACAATGGGAAGTTGATTGAATTTTGCAGTGCTGTTTCAGTTACTTGTACACCAAAAGAGGATGTTTGGCTGATGAAGAACGCAAAGTTATCGATGTATTTCACTTTAATCCATTGGGAATGGCCTCGTCGCTTATATACTTTGATGGATTTCCCCAACAATTTCATGATAACCAGATACAGCTTCCCTCCACAAGAAACTAAAAAACCCCTGCGATAGTTGGAAAACGACTTCACGGATCGATCAGCAGGCAGAAAAGTAAATGACAGGTCTTTCAATGAAAATACGAGCGATTGTCCATCCTGAGTTAAAACATAAAACTTATCATCATGAAATACTGGATTGCAACCACAAGGGATGGAGGTCATATCCGCAGAATTGATCTGCCAGTTCTCATAGCCTGGCTCTAAATGTGCTGTAAACATATGTGTCATGATAGGGGTCACGCCTATAAGGGCAATAATGGACCAGTCTGATGGTGATGTTGGTGAAGAAGAAAATGCAATTACATCGATATAATAACCATTCGGGAAATCTTCATTCCCCGGCAAATCTATGAGTGAGATCCTGTTTTTGCTGATGGGTTCGAAAAAAAATATCTCGTGCTCGCCCTTAGTCACTAGAAGCCATCCATCATTTGAGTGGTGAATTTTACAACCCAATAATTCGTTGTTGCTAATGGAACACCTCATGTTGGAGGTTGGATCAATAAAAGAAGCCTGTAAATCTTGGTCTGCAGCCAATATCAACCATGGGAAGTTGACAGAAATCGAATTTGAAACTGCAGGTTGATGTTTCCAGTACATGGTAGGAACTGCTCGTCTCCAGGATCTACTCACAAGACGCAAGTTTGCATAGTCCATCATACAAGGGATACGATTCGCAATCATTCTTTGTAGATCATCAGAGAGATCACAAGAATTATTGTCTGCCATTACAAGATCACAACTTTCGTCAGAACTAAATGACTTGATTTCGCTTGATTTGTCATCTGGCATGACCATTTTCAGTACATGATCCTTAATAAACCACAAAAATTGCATCCCTATCTCAGTCAGACTTTTAAAACTAAAAGGCAGGTCTCGGACAATAGACAAGCTTTGATCATGAAGTCGGTAAAGTTCCCCAGACCACCATCATCATCATCTTCTGTGAAGTATATGCAGTTACTCTCGAGCTCAGTCTCAGGTTCGTACACAAAAGAGTTATTCGTGGTCAAGACCATCGTTAAACCTCTCAAGTCATTGAGACTCCTAAATTTACCGTGTAATATATCAATCTCCCATACTTCCCACCCACATTGCATTTTACGTCCCACGCACAAACAATCTGCCTTGGGAAAACATTCCTCAAGAGCATCGTTTAATTGGAATAAACACCTTTCGTACATGAGAGTCATATTATGTGTAAACTCGCCTGCAGCATCTGGAGCAGCAAACACCCCATCCTGAAATAGCATGCAAACACCGACCGTCCTTTTGTCCTTGAATTTATATAAGGCTGCATCATACTTAAACATAATATCTGCACCTTCTATTTGATCTTTAAAAATTAGACACTCTCGGTGGAACGGGTTGGCATGAACAGCATAACCAGCCTCCGCGTGGAAGAGGGCAACTTCTCGGATCCAACCACAATTACAGTGAACAAGAATTTTGAAAAAGCTGTCTGGACTATCTGGAAGAGAGGGCAGTAGTACCTTCCGTTTCCACTTTGTACACCATACAAAACACTCCCAACGGTTCGGATAGGCCTTGATATCGTATTTTGTGTCGACGAAAACCAGGCAATCACCATCCTTGCATGTAGCTATGCAGCTCCGACCGGGCTTGTCCAATCTGATATGTTGTACAGATTGTTGTCTGATTCTGCGAAAACAAGCTTTCCGTGCTTTCCTCATCGTCAATAGTAAACTATATATAGAACTGAAACAGAGAACTCAATGTAATCTTCAAGAATTAAGAAAAAGATTAGAATTTTTCAGCTCAATGAACAAAAGAACTTAGGTTAACAATTGAAGGTCAGCCTACTTATAATTATAGAGCTAGAAACCGAACATAGAAAACTAGTTCTAATTTGGGAAGTTGTACAATTCTACTAGGTTACGACATTGGTGAACAAAAATCCTTTGAATTGTTATTTGCAAACCGGTCCTTAACTTAACATCTCTGTTAAATGAGTCCTTGACTTTCACTGTGGGAACATATATTTCAGTTTAGGTCTATAATTCTCATAAAGTTCAGACTCATCCCTAATACTGTGTACTTGAGTTTCTTCTGCAGGTTGTGGGTACTACCTTTCATTCACTTGCTACTGAAGTGCTTTTTTAGACCCGAGCTCCAATCGGTGTTCTGAACATCTCTGATGGAACTGTTTTAAAGCTCCGATCTGTAACGCAGTTACAGCTCCGACAGACCTGTAGAATACAAATGTTGCAACTCTGACGGAGCTGTAAGATACAATTGTTACAGTTCCGATTGGAGCTGTATTTGATGGTTTAGTGTGGTGGGGCGAATTGGTGGTGGTTTGGTGGTGGAAATTGATGGTTTGGTGTGGAAGATGGTGGTGGAGAATATTGTTAAAAATGTTTGGGTAGTAATTTTCAAGAATTATAATTTTATGGGCTAATTTGTTAAGAGTTGAAATTTTTTACATTCCACTCTTCTCCGATGAGATTTTTGTAATTATTTCTTAAAATTAAAATTATTATAGAATTCATGCAATTCAATTATACGGTATACCATTGATTTTGTTTATGTTAAAATTTTTTCAAATATATTGGGGACAATTCAATTTACAACCTAATGCACCACAACCTCTTCTTGATGTGTTTCACTTCAATCCATTTGGATAATCACCATATCAAACTTTATTCAAAATTTTATAATATGTCATGCACAAGTTTAACCCATGACACAAGTAGTAATATATTACGTTATTACCCTTTCAATTCTTTATGCCAAATTGACAACCGGTTGAAAACACTTAAATTAAAGAGTAAATATCCTAATAAACAGTATATACATAATTTGTTGCTCATATATTACGGAAACACTAATCAAAACATCTACCTCTCCCTCCGTGGAAACGGTATAAACAGATAATTTTATTGATAATAATGATTTGTATCTATGTAATACGGTAAAAATTTTTTAAAAATACAATACAATGTGTACCAATTATTTTGATACTAGTATAATGTAATTATCCAAAAAGAATACACTACAATAACATTACTGTACGTTCAAAAGCGGTACTTTTGTTAATTTTTTAAAGTAAAATGATGATATTGACACGTAGGATTCTTGATTATTGACTTTAATTTAAATTGATTTTAAAATTTTTAAAATAATATATAAATTGTTAAATTTATTAAAATTTATATAAAATATATAAATTATGAAATTTAAAATATATTTTTTAATTTATTTAAATATATAAAATTATGTTTAAAAATGTAAAATGTCATAAATATTAAAAATGTTTTAAAATATTTAATTCACCTCTTTCTTCTTTATTTGAAAAGACATTCTATTTGGTGAGGCTATTAAAAAATGTAACCGACCTGAATAAAATTATTAACATGATGTAAGGTCATTTTAATTACATATTTTTTCGCTTTCGTAAATTTTTTCTATTTAAAGAATCGCCAAAGTACCTCTTTTAAATACAATATTACTTAATGTACCGCTTTCCAATGAATAAATATTATTCTGCAGATACTAAAATGGACAGTATACATTATAATCGTAATCTATCTTTTTTGAATTTTTGCCCCATATGTAACACATACTTTGCTTCGAGGGATAAAATTGACCTTTCATCCCGAACATGATTTTATACCCTGCCATGTCCTGCAACAACAACAAAACTGCATTTTGCAGAGCAGTGCTAGTTGTACTGCCAGTAAAGCAAAACGTACCAACACACGTATTTTCCGTACCATTACACGGCGCATGTTAGCGTTCTCATTGCTCAAAACCTGCTCAAAACCCTTTCTCTTTCACAATTTCTCCACAAACAAAACCTTTAGCTTGCCCAGTAAGATTCCACTCTTTCTTATTATGTTTCTTTTTTCTAGTTAAAAAATGCATATTGTTAATATATTATGCTCAAATAGTTTGATATTTTTGTGGGTTTTTGTTCATAAGTCTTGTTTGTAAGTTTTTAGTCCCTGTTTTTAGCTGAATAGTTGATATTTTTGCAAGAGTGTTTTGATATGTTGTTTAATGTTAGTGGTTGAGGTTTTCGATTGATTTTGCATCTTTGTTTGCAAGAGTGTTTGATATGATGTTAAATGGTATAGAGGTTGAAGTTCGAATCCGATTTTCGATTGATTTTGCATCTGTTGCTTTTCGAATGATTTTTCAGTTTTCGAGTTTGTGTTGTTAGTTATTACTTGTTACTTGTTAGAATCATAAGCTCAGAAAAAAGGTTGTTTCTGAGAACATGAAATCTTGCTAGTAGGTTCGAATAAAGGGAAATATGACGTGTTGATGATATTAATGTATTACTCCGATTTAGCTATAGTTTTAGACATCTGATAGTTTATTTAGGGTGAATTGGGTAATATCCTTTGCTTGAATATTGGTTAGCACTTAGAAGGATGTTTTAGTGTACACTTTCAGTTGATAAATCGGCTACCCTACTCTCTTAATGACTGTATTTAACTTGCAACCATGGTGGCAGTTCCGTTTTGAGCTGGTAATATGGAGGATCAGAGTTATGAGACAGCTATGGGGTTCTCGACACTGCCTAATTGGATGGGAAATGATGTGACACTTCCTAATTGGATGGGGAATGGTGTGACACTGCCTAATTGGATGGTAAACGATGTGACACTGCCTAATTGGATGGTAAATGATGTGACACTGCCTAATTGGATGGGAAATGATGTGTATGGCTTGGTGGGAAACCATTATGCAAGCGAGCTGAGCCTGATGCCACCCGGGAGTAGCGGAATTCATCAGGAACCTGTCTGGAACACTCAATCACAGTGGATGATGCATAACCAGCAGGCGCCTCCGAACTATTTTCAATTTATTGGTGAAAGTTCTTGTCCTGGAATCTTGAACGATACACCACCTTGCAGCTTTCCTGTAGAAACATCTTCTCTTGGATTGCTAAATCCTTATCAGGTCAGTAGCCTGGAAAGTCCATTGCACCAAAGACATACATGGGTTCTGTGTAGCCT